>JARWLC010000001.1:173789105-173821605 GCA_033318265.1 Phyllotis vaccarum | reverse complement strand
TTACGTGTATGGGTGTTTTGCTTGCATGTATGTGTGTGCACCATATATGCACACTTCTGGGGAGGCCAGAAAAGGGTGTTGGATCCCCCAAAGCCATGTCCCCAAGAGCAGAAGTGCTCTTCACCACTGAGCCATCTCTCCAGCCTCAAGTGTTTTTATTTTTAAAACAATAAAAAAATGAGTAACTAAGGAAACTACAGTAGAAAGAACAAAATAAATTCAAAGAAATAAATCCAAAATTTATATAACAGAAGTTATATAAATAATAGTAGGAATTAATAAACCTAAAAGAAACCCTGAAAGTTAAGAAGCTGTTCTAAAAGTGAGGTTGAAAATGCCAATTAGAAAATTCTAATTGGAGGAGGAGGTAAAAAGTAAGACAGCTTTAAGAAAGGCTAGAACCACAAAATGAAAAAGAAAATTCTCTTGGAACCTGATTCTCTGTGATTGATGATCATCTAGTCGTAAACAGAACCCAGAAAGTCTAAAAAGAGCGTTTGCCTAAGTGGTCCACGGAGTAGCAACCAGCAGGGGCAGAGAAGCTGGCACAGGCTGGAAAGACTGACTTAGTACGCACTCAAGGAAACGTCAAGGGTTCTAAGAACCAGTGCTGTCATCCTGGGCAGAGCTGAAATTCCAAGAGGAGGGTGAAATAAAATAACTTAATTCCAACTGAAAATTAAAAGTGAGGTCACTGTAGAAGGTACTAAGAAATCAGCCTGGGTGCAGCCAACGAAACTTGTTGGGGGGGGGGGGTGCCCCTCTTTACAGGGTCAGCTCATATCGGTACCATTTAAAAGAAAAGGACCTCCAACTAAACTAACTTCTCCCCATCCCCACCCCCATCAATTTAAGGTTGTTTCTTCTGTGATAAAGGAGAGCTGGGATCTTGCAGGTTTGGAGCCAACTTATCTGTAACTAATTTTAGTTCCCCCTCCTAAGGTGGGTGGAGGGATGGACGTCTGATATCTGTTGCCCACCTCCATGTTTGACAGAACATCCTTTTGAGTGTAGAATCAGATCTCTTACTTTTGACTAACCCAAGGCTAAGAATGTTATCACAGAACATTGGAGACCCATAGCAATGACCTCCCTGCTTCAATAACCCACCCACATGTCTTTCCTTATGTATTTGAAATGCTTTTATTTATAACTTTCTTTGTTCTGCTACTATAAAAACTTCATAAAGCTGTTACTACATCAGGCCATGGTACTTGGGATAGTCTGAATCTGTTGTTAGGATTCTGTTCTAGCCTCTGAAGCCACGTCCATGGGACGTGAGGCCTCTCTATTCATAGACATCCTCCAGCTAACCGGGTAAACGAGTTATTGTGTCTTTCATCTTTGGCTCCAGAGTAAACTATATTTAACTATTTGCTGTGCGACCTGAGTTTGTGCATCAACAGGGCATTTTTGTCTAAGAGAAGCTGAGTGCTTTCCCGTAACTATTACAAAACACATTTTTGTAGAGCTGGTTTTGTGATTTGCTTGTTTTTTCTTTACTGCCAAATATTTTACACAGACTTAAATCAGCACTCAATAAAAAGGAGTCTCTTTCCTGTGGAGTTAGATAAACACACACACACACACACACACACACACACACAAAACTATACCCCAGCCATGCTAATAATTTTTTTTTTATCCTCAATACTAGGGAAAAAATGAGATTTTCTATCCCTGATTCCAAAAAACACAGTCTATTAAGACTTACGATGAGATAAAGAGACGTGGGTGCCTTTACCAGGTCTTTGGCTAAGTGAGCCATGTGGTCCTGGAGGTCAGAAAACACCAAAGATCAAGCAAAATACCGGGGGAGAAAGCAGTGTGCGACACAGCAGCAGAATGGCTGGCTTCATGCCGGGCATCAGCACAACTCCGCTTCCCTTTGTTTGCGGCCGTCTACCAAGACTGTGTTTTCAGTAAATTACTTCCTCTGTTTCTTTGCTCAGATTAAATTTGGTCCATGATAGGTTAAGAGTTGTCAAAATAAAAACACATTTGTAAGCAGAGCGAACTCGGGGCGACCCCCACGTAATGGGTGCAGCCCACTGACAGCCAATTTAATCAAGGGGGAATTCAGAGTATTCATAGAGAGCAATTGATTTTCAAGAGAAAAGTCAGCAGGATCAAACAGCCAGTTGGGATGAAAATCCTTGAATCACCCCTATTGCTGTGTTTGCAACCAACCAACTCCTGCCTCCATATAGTGTAATAGCCAAATTACTGTAATTATCCTACGGCATAAGTGGAATATCAACATTATTTTAAACATGGATTTTTTTGCATAATCTTTCATTATTATCATCCAGCCTTCCATTTGAAAATGGAAAACAACAACAAACTGTGATGTAGCCCCCAAAGAAAACAGGTCACCAGAGAGAACAAATCGGGGTCATTTACATGTGAATATACTGAGATGTGTTTTACAGTCAAATACACTCTTGAAATTCATTAAATGCTCTCTCCCCTGCTTCATAAATATGGTCAAAAGAGACATCACCTACTGGGAAAATAATCCCAGCACATAATGATCATAAGGAATATAAATAAAGCCACTTTCCTTTCAAAGACCTCCAGGCCCTGTATCAAAGCGTTTGTGTTTCTGCCATTGTGAAATGAATCTGACCGCTGGAGAGCATGGCTGAGTCCTATCACAGGTTGCTCTCCCTGTTGAAAAGGGGAGCGGGGATGCAGACCCCCTTCATCTTGCTCTCTGAAGAAATAATGGATTCGTAAGCAACTGCCATCATTTGTGCCTGCTGCTGTTTTTGAAATCCTGCAAAGGGCTTAGAAGGCAGCACTGGAATGAAAATGGGAAATCAGTTACAGCTTCTGGCTAAATAACCAAAAGCCCACCCAACAAGTTGAGGCAGGGCTCCTGGCTCGAAGCTCCAGATTTCAGCTCTGCCTCATATTCTTCCTGGTATGTTACAAATCCAAAGACGTCCCTCTGAGACCCTCTTGCAAGAGCCTAAACTGTCAGTCTTGAGGATGACTTGGCCTCAACACGGGTAGACATTTCTGTGTACCACTGACATGCACATAAGTCTAGAAAATCAATGTTGGAAGGAGCAAAGTTTTGGAGATGACAATGACAGTATTGTTATTATTTTTACCTTCAAGTGATAAAGATATTTTCTGACAAAAAAAATACAATAATAAATAAATAAACTTTTTAAAGGGATAGAATTTAGGGCTAGAGGTACAACAGCCAATGGCTGAGCACTTGGTTGGCATGCACAGAGCCTTGGGTTCACAAGTCATTTAAAACAAAACAAAACAAAAAGACAATTATAAAGGAAATAAATCTCTGACATATTAAACTTTGTATGCATATGACATAGAGCTGCTACCTCTGCAGCCACTGCCAGATTTACTATGGTTATGGCCTTGCAGCCTTGACCATGAGGCATCAAAGAACTATACATACCTCTGGACCCTAGGGAAAAGGCAGGGTGAGAGGGACCCAGATGCTGATGATAAAAACTGGAGATGGAAACTGGTCTGATAGACAGAACCTCACAACTGCAGCCCCTACAGTGTCCTTGCTAGAGGCTGAAATGCAGGGAGAGAGCTCTGGGTCCTCTTTGCTATCTCCCATGAATAATACTTCTGCCTAGGGGCTGTATGTGATGGCATCTAAGAGGAAGCAGTTGGGTGTCAAAAGGATTCACCATTTAAAAAGCTAAATGAAACCACTAAGGTGAGCCCTAATCTAGTATGAATGGTGTTCACACGCACGCATGCACGCACATCTGAACTTTGTGGGGGTCTTATAAAACAGAGAGCTCTGCTGCCTGGAGCACACCGGCCTACATGACTTGAGGCCTTGGAACAGGAAGATAAATTTCTGTTGTTTTACTTGTTACCAGAGAAATTGGGAGGATCCTGGAGACAAAGATACTTCTTGATTTTTTTGGTTTTTGTTTTGGTTTGGTAGGGGTTTTGGCTTTTCAAGACAGGATTTCTCTGTGCAACAGCCCTAGCTGTCCTGAAACTCACTCTGTAGGCCAGGCTGGCCTCAGACTCACTGAGATCCACCTGACTCTGCCTCCGAGTCCTGGGAGGGATTAAAGGCATGTGCCATCACTGCCTGGTGCCTCTTGTTTACAGTGTTCCGTTTTTAATACAAAATCCTAGAGAGCCCCCAGCCAAAGGACCACATATAACTGAGGTCCGGGGTACACACACAAGAGCAGGAATGTTACTGTGCTTTGTACACGAGAATCTTGTTAACTCCTAAAATCTGTGTGAAAAACTACTAGGAAGAATGGAATTGGGAATAGAAATTGGAGCCTTAGGAAGACAGACTAAAAGACTTGAGGATATTTAATATACAATGAAGTGTTAGTGTTCTCTCCCTCACGTTTTTTTGTTTTTTTCTTTTGATTCCAGTGAACTCAGTATTTCCTAGCCGCAAAGGGAAGAGAATCCAACCAGCACAAGTGAATTCAAATGAAAAGAAATTAAATATGACAAAAAGCACTTCCTGTCAGCAAGAGTGAAGTGTTTGATAATTTTAAAGGCAATGCCGCTTTTTTTTTTTTAACATGGGGTGTTTTTGTAAAAACATATATACATATATTATTTTGAATGATCTTTTAACATATAACAAGTGACGTATCTCTTGGATGGCTTGGTTACAAGGAGCTATGCTAATTATCTTTTTGAAAGGCCACAATTCTGCTATATGAAATGAAATCTCTCCCTGCCAAGGAGCACATCAAATTCTACAAGGATGTTTGTAAGGTGGGCGGGCCCCCGGTGTGTAATGAGATTTACAAATCTGAACCTTGCGGGGGTCTTATAAAATGGGGATCTGTGCTGCCTGGAACACACCGGCCTACATGACAGACAAAAGTGGTTTTATTTGGGCTTGTCTCTTTTTTTCTTAAGCCATTAAAGCAGATGATGCCAATACAGCTGTGGAAATGCAGGCTGTGCCCTATTTTGCCTTATGCATCATCAAGGAAATTGCCAGCTCAATTCTGATTCCAAAATCTTCATTGTGATGATGCATCTAACAAAAGCCGGGGCTTGATTTGCAAACACCACAAGGGGCCAGCGACGGATGGGGCCAACTGGAAGGGAACTGAGTTTTAAGCTTTGATCCATTTTACTGTCGCTAAAGGAGAATGTTCATTAACTACCAGGCACATGGAACAGCTTGGTGTGGTCCTGAACATCTTCAGAGGCCCAACATTTAAGGCCTTAGACCCCACTTGGTACAATCTCCTACATAAAGAAAGCTTTTCCGTCCCTCCCTCCCTCCTTCTCTCCCTCCCTCCCTCTCTCCCCCCACCTTTCTCTTCCTCTAGCACATATGACAATTTCTGCACAAATCTTCCAACATTCCAGGAACTCCCCACTTTTAAAATAAAAACAACAAACTTTTACTTTTAGTAAAAGTTTTATTTATATTACTTTTTTAGTTTTATTTATATTAGTTCAAAATCTACATCCTTAGAACTCACCCCAGACAACCCTACTATCCACGGCTGCTCAGCACACAAAAAACAAAATTTACAAATATCTCACAGGTTTTATACACAAACATCATGCTCACAGGGATAGGCACATGTGTCCTGCTCTGCTGAGGGGCAAACTGAACGTGCATAGCTAAGCTTTTTAGACTCAGTGGACATGTAGAAGGCTGACAGTCTGGACAGTGGGCTCATCATAATGGAATAAAGAACTAGAGAAGGAAGGCTTCCATACTATCTGAAAACCACTACATTTAACTGTTTTCCTGCTCTGGAAGGGTCGAGGCTGCTGTGAAGTTCAAGTTTTCCCAACTATGAGGGAAAGAGAATCCTTGAGTCTAAAATTTATGAACAGAGAACACAAGAAAAAGTCTGAAGAGAAGAAGAAGGGAGGGAGAGAAGGAATCAGTGGAATGTGGACTAGCAATGACCATGGTGGACAACTGGTGCTCCCCCTCCCACTAATGTCACATTAGAGTCCTCAACCTGAAGGGCAAGGGACCTGGGGAATCAGAGCCTCAGTCTAGTCTGTTGTGTGTGAGATAAACCCTTTCACAGTTGGTGCAGAGAGACTGGATCAACTGTATGTAGGCTCCCTCAGAAGCAGATCTGGAGTCAGAGATCGAAAGGCAGTTATTTATGTGGGAGTTCTTAGGGGTAGCAGAAGTCAGAGGGCAGGGGCTGGATTCAGGGAACTGTAAGCACCTGCAGTGTTCCTTTGGAGCTCTTCCAGCCTGCAGCTCCACAGGGAAGCTGTCTTCCCATAGCTCTAGACAGGCCTGAAGGCAGAGGAGGGAAGACTCCAGCAGAAGAAAGTTATTCAAATTATGTGTGTCTTTACACATGTGCAGACATACAGTCAAGTTTGAGGACATGGGTTGGTCACTGGAAAATAGCTAAGGAAATCTCTTACTAAAGCTCACTGTTCTGTATTTAGTGAAACACACCTGCCATGGGAGTAGTCAATCTACAGTTTACTCTAGATTTCTTTTCACCTGAGAAATGTTTATGTCCTGGGTGAAATGGTATGTAAAATATGTAAGTAAATTAAACATTTACTAATAATGAATCATAAAAATTATCTGAAATCAGTTCAGTTCTTAGGTAAACATGTAATTTTACCATTTTGGAGCATGGGTATATGCACTTTGATGTGTTCATGAATGTGTAAAGGCACTGTGGAGGCTGGAGGAAGAGGTTGGATGCCTTTCTCAAATATTCTTCTTTTTTTTTTTCTTATAGAGACAGGGTCTCTCACTGAACGTATTCAGCTGAACTGGCTGGCCAGAAACCCTAGGGATTGTCTGTCTTTTCCTCCTTAGCACTGATTACCAGAGCATGCTACCATGCCAGGTTTTTTAAGGTGCTGGGATCAATTAAGGTCCTCATGCTTCTGTGGCAAGATCTTACTGACTCAGCCATTCGCCAGTCATTTTAATATTTATTATAGAGTAAAGTAAGTTTGCATACTAATTAGATACATATTATTTAATTTTATATTAAGAATTAGGTTTTGGCAAAATATTTGACTCTGAAACAGTAGAACATGCCCAACATTTTCAGACGTGGCTAATGTTTTGGTTGTACAACTAAAGGCAGAGAATGCTACTTTCCAGAAGTTTGAAATACAAAATGTAGCAGTATACTTAGGACTATTTTATAGATGATTGGAAATTCTATGTTAGTCTCAAACCAAAATTCGTTTTGTGATTTTGTTTGTATACGCTTGTTAGTGTGAGTGCCGGCACATGTGGAGGGGGCAGAGGTTGACATCTGGTACCCTCCTTGATCACAGTCCCCCTTAACTCTTTTAAAACAGGGTCTCTCTATGGATGAACAAAAAGCTCATTGATTTGGCTAGATTTTCTGGCCAATGAGATTCAGAAATCTGTCTATGTCTGTGCCTATCCAAATCTGAAGTTCCATGACTCATCTAATGATTTTGTTAAATTAAATTCAAGCCAGCAACTCAAATAGCAAATTTCAAAACCAAATGTTTGAACATAATCCAACTAAAGATACATTAATTTGATACTTACAGTCTGAGGATCTTGATTTAAAAAATACTAAAAGCTTAAAAATATTAAAATCACCACTCTGTAGCATGTGGAGACTTTTGTAGGTAAAGGGGAAAAAAAACACTGCAATTCATAACACTCTCAGGAAACATTCCTTAACATGACATCATGTGTCAGATTGAGCACCGTAAACTGTACGTGTTGTGTGTTCAGAACCAAGGCTACAGTGCAGTCACATGATATGACACAGGTGAGCACCATCAGGAATGTCTTGGATTCACTACTCAATTGATTCTGAATTGATTTTTGGTCACCAGGTTCTGAAAAACCTTTGATTATTCCAAATTTTTTGTAGCCCCTACATTCAGACCCCTGCTGGGGTTGGAAGCTGTGACTAAAGAAACAGGTGGCATTGGGCTGAGAGGAGTGGGGGGCTCAGTGGTAGACTACTTGCCTGGCTTGACATCCAGCCCCCAAAATTAAAAAAAAAAAAAGTCACCTTACCCATAATGCCTCTTTGCACAGATGCAGAGAGGATAGATAAGAGGCTGGACTGGCTTTTGAGACAGTTTCTAATGAAACCCTGGACAAGCTTAGACAGAGATGAAATAGAGCTTCACATGTCCTCACCCTCTAGCATCGATCTATAAGGATAAAACAGGGTGATGCCCATGCACATCCTGAGGAAATGAACAATCACTGTCCCTCGCAGTTACTACTGTCAACTTGGCACAACCTAGGGTCACCTGGCAAGAGGTGATCTCAACTGAGTAACTGCCCAGATCACACTGGACTGTGGTCATGCTTGTAGGAGGTTGTCTTGATTAATGATTGATGTGGGAGGGGCCAGCCCACTCTGGAGAACACCATCTCCAAGACAAGTGAGTCCTGGCTACATTAGAAAGCTAGCTAAGCATGAGTTAGAGAGAAAGCTGGTAAGCAGAATTTCCTGCATGATTTCTGCTTCAGCTCCTTCCTGCCTTGGGCTCTGCCCTGATTTCCCTCAGTATTGAATCATGGCCTGGAAGTATAAGCCAAATCAACCCTTTCCTTCTCAAGTTGCTTTTGGTTAGAGTACTTTATCATGGCATCAGAAAAGTTAGTAGAACAATCACCAAACAAAATACAACAAAATATAAACTACAACCATGTGTGCTCATTTAAAACACAAATTTCAGCTCATGTTTTTGAAAAAAATAGATTTCCTTTAGCTTGAGACTTCCATCAGAGTAACAAAAAAACATGTCACAGCTCATTTTCAGTCTTCTCTGGAGTTTCCTCTGTTGATGTAATAAAAAAAAAAAAAAAAAAAAAAAAAAGGCTTTGGGATTTGTTGCTGACTCTGCCTGGATATAATGAGCTGCTGAGGACCTATGACTCCATCCCTGAGTTATCTCAAGTCTACAGTGGAAGCTCCCTGGTAACAATTTCATAAAGAATCATCTTTGTGTCAGTGAACAGAAAACCAATTTTCAAAAATAAACACCCTGTTATAGGTAACAAGTTTTCCTACTTCCTCTGTTTGCCACCCCATCCTACAGCAAATGATCTTAAGAAATAGGTTGAAGGAGGTAATGAGAAGCCAGCTGCCTGCCTTTTCTGTCTCTGTAGACCTTTGATAAAGACATAACAGATGATGTATAGTTTCAGGCCCAGAGTGCTGCTTAGCTCTGACTCTCCTCCTCTCCCTCCAAGAAAATTTCTATGACAGGAATTTTCCACTTGTTCTGTATATGAAACCCTAATAGTGTCAGGAGGATTTAGCCTCAGGAGGAGTTTAAAGCCTTCCAATCTTGTTTTTAGTGTTTTTGTTTATGGCCTGTTTATTTGTTTCTGATTTTGTCCTTTTAAACTAGTGACAGTACAGAAAACGGAAAAAAATAACTTTAAAATTTTACATGCTTGCCACTAAGCTAAGGGCATCACAATTTTAATCTTTACTCCTCCTAACTATTTCCTGGGTTGGTTAGGAGGAGTAAATTTTTATCTCCCTTTATACTTGAGAACACTGATCTGCAGCAAGGCTCCTGTCTGGTTTCACCTTCAAAGAAGAATTCTAGCACTGGAAAGCAACAGTCACAACTTCTAGTTCAGGATTAGCTTGTGGTATTTAAATGCTCACCACCCCCCCCCTGCCCCGTCCCAAGAGCCCGGACAAGCCACCATTCACCACCATGAAATAGTGATGACCTCAAGTCTCACTTTCAGGAAGGATGCCTTTCCATGGAGGGCTTCATGGTTCTGCATGATGAGTATGCACAGTCAGGACAGGTCTGTGCATCCACGTGTCTAGTGTTGATTTTCCCACTGAAGGGATAAGGCTGGCTAAAATGGCACCTGCTATTGACTAAAGTACCAAGTCCTGTGCCACCAACTATATCGTTGTCTTCCTATTTTTGAACAACCTTACTAAAACGCTTCATATCAGAGAAAGCAGTACAGTTTAAAAAAAAATCCTGATTTTCCTCTGAAGAGTGAGTGAATGGCCAAAAATAAAGAGACAATGGCCACTAACTACTAACAACATTTACTGCTCACCAAATTCATTCAAGACATAAACCCCAAGTAAAGCATTTTGCATGTTATATCTCAGTGAACGATCACAACTCCTGCCTGATGGGGTTTTACTCACCCTATAAATAAACCCAAATAAGAGAAGTGACTTGCCATACTTAAGCTCACCTTCCTGTTTGTATATATCTGCTTTAACCATAAAGCTACTGTGATGCTTAGTAACTGAAGCCTGAGATTACCTCATCTTACTTCATGAAATACTGATACAGATAATATTTCAAAATTTATTTTATGGCTCAGGGTTAAGAGTATGTACCGTTCCTGCAGAAGACCTGAGTTCAGTTCTCAGCATCCATATGGCAGCTCACAACCACGTGTAATTCCAGATCCAGGTGATCTAACACCCTCTTCAGTCCTACATGGGCATTTATTCTCTCTCTCTCTCTCTCTCTCTCTCTCTCTCTCTCTCTCTCTCTCTCTCTCTCTCTCTCTCTCTCCCTGCATATACCCAAACAGTTAAAAACATTTACACATAAATAAAAAAATTGAAAACTGATGTTATTTCATAAAGCTAGAAGTCAGTTGTACAAGTTAAAAATGACCACTTGCAAGAGACTCACGCTATAGAGGGTTTGCCAGAGGCATAAACACAAAAGTACTCATTATAAAGATCAAAGTTTAAAAGTATACAAAGCTTTCAAAATTGTTTGCTTTTTTAGATATTTAAATTTTTTAAGCACTGGGGATTGAACTCAGGGAACCTAGTCCATACTAGACCAATGATCTGTCACTCAGGTAGTTTCCTAGTCCCTTGAATTCTTGAAGTTATCTGTTATATTCTGGTGTTCTCCCCCCCCCCCCATCTTCTCTCTCCTCTCTTTCTCTTTCTGTGTGTGTGTAAAAGAGACAGAGAAGAGAGAGAGAAAGAGAGAGAGAGACTAAAACATCACTGGGAATGTAGCACAGAGGAAAAGCTCTTATCCAACATGCATAAAGTTCTGAACCCAAACCACAGTAATAAAAATCTATGATGCTAACAATTATCTCACCATAACTTACATAACAATAACCATTCTGCAAGCAAAAATCCTGAATTTGGGAACCTTTACCTTTAATTAAACCATGTGTAATTATAGCTGCACAGGTTTGTTTCTGGACCAACAGATTTCACAAAGATGTCAATAACCATGTGAATTTACTCCATAAATGTACTGAAAGAAACTTAAGATGTCCTTTCAGCAAATAGCACATCTGTGTATAAAACATGTACTGAATTTTCTGATATGTCGGGAGAGCCACTATACCTTGACTTTCTTGAATACTTGGTTCTTTTGGTGGTTCCAGAAGATCATCAGGATGTGGGATGCAAAATCCATGGAAAGGACCCAGGTCAAAGCATTTATGGAGCAGGGGCAAGTTCACTCTGGAGCACACACTCATGAAACCGACAGCCCTGCCTTCCACCTGAAACACCAGAATACAGTCACCTGTCAGGCTTAAGGTGATGACTGGTGTGGATCTGCCATGAGCTCCTGGCATGTGGCCCACTGCTAGCTTAGGGGACACTCTGAGTTATTTAAGAGTGGAAGGGTCTTCAAGTACCTTTTGTGTCCATACAATGCATAGAATATAAAACATGCTCAAGTGCATATCCAACATGTGACTACTGTGACACCCGTAGCAGTTGGAAAGTAACTTAGGGGAGTCTACACGGTAAAGTAACTTAGGGGAGCCCACAGGGTATTCTTGAGAAGACACTAGAATGTTACACTTGACCTCTTTCTGAGCCTTTTAGAAGGTCTCTCTCTCTCTCTCTCTCTCTCTCTCTCTCTCTCTCTCTCTCTCTGTGTGTGTGTGTGTGTGTGTGTGTGTGTGTGTGTGTGTGTGGTGTGATGGCAGTAGGGGTGTGTTTGCTCTCCTTTCTGTTCATTCATAAGCCCTGACCTCCTAGACACCTTTCCTCACCCTGTGCTTCCTCACATATCATGCATATCTCTTAGTAAAGTGGGTTACTCCTGGCCCATCTGATAACCCCTAACTTAAAGAACAGGCACAGTTCAGAGATCTTTAATAGGGAGAAACCCTTCTGTATCTCTTGCATACACTTATTTATCACTTGATTGGTTAAGAGAGAAGTGAAAAAAGACTGTTTTCTCAGTGAAGTCTGGACTGATCTACAAACAACTCCTCCCCCCCCCCCCACACACACACATTAAGACCCTGGATTCCCTACACACACACATACACACACACACATAAAGACACTGGGTACTGAAGCTCTTGCAATGATCACCATAATTTTAATCTATGGTTTGTTTGTTTGTTTGTTTGTTTTTAATTTTTGATTAGGAACATAGACTTCCAGGAAGCTGAGTGACGGATACAACCATTCTATTCAGGAAGTGAACTCACTAGTACTGTGCTTCACCCATTTCCACCAAGGAATATCTCCACACAAATGGATAATGCTTTAACACCCTACAACAAAGAGGCAAGTAGCAATATTTGGTGCTCCAGGAAAAGACAGACAGCAAACCATTTCTCCAACAGCTTTGTGTGCATGACAAACAAATGTGAGATACCCTTCTTTTTAAGGAGTCTTTCGTAAAATAAAATTTCCTTGCATATTCCTTTCTTTACAGGACGCCTCCCCAAATGATACTTGCTATAAAAGGCTGATTTATACAGCTGTCTTATAAGCCATTGACACTTTAATGAAAGTCCAAGATAAACATTTTAATTTTTTCCCCAAATAACAAGTAATTGTTTGTCTTGTTTGCACTCCTGAACAAAGGCTGTGTAGCTGCAGTTGTCTGGCTTCTCGATAATTTCAGGCCCAAGACTCAGCGGATGCTGATTAACCAATCCATCTACCATATGTGCAGAAAGAGACGGCCAGCCTCACTCCCGGCAGGGAAAATTGGCATCCATCTTGGTTCACATGGAGATGTCCTTCTAATCTACAGCCGTGCTGGCGCAGCGAAACTTCCATGGCCTGAAATACCTTTTGCTGGCTTCATGGAGAGCTGCATGTGCATGATAAGAATGTATTATTTATAAGACCGCTGTTAGTAATGAGCTATTACACTAATGGCCCATTGTGTTTGGGATTCGATTTCAAATGGCATGGATCACACATTCTGATGAAAATGAGAAAAACATGTTTTGCCATTAGGAACAAAGATTTACCATTCTCCAATTCCACAACCTGTTATATTCCCATCACTCCGCTAAGATTGTAACAATGTATAAAAGCCCACAATCTGAGACTGTGGCAGAGCCAGGACCGGAAGTGGACATGTATGCTCTGTTCTTTGGGTCTCTCTCAGATGACTGCCTTGAGAATCACTGTTCTGAAATAGCAACTTGTAGACCTAGCCACGGGTATGTTGGTGTGCAAGTCCCTTGCACAGTGCAAAGGCATTGGCTGCTGTTAGCGGTCAGCCGACAGAGGTCAGCCTTCAGAGGTCAGCCTTCAGAGATCAGCTGACAGAGATGTTTCCTGGTGTCAGTTTTCTCACACTGGCAGACAAATTGCAAGTTTTGCTCTTGTGGTCTGTCCTGTGAGAGTTTACATGACAACACAGAGAAGGTTTGGGTAGCTGGAAAATCATCCATGAACCTGCCTTATCTTCACCTTCAATAGGTCTAATTCACCGACACATGTGTGCTTTCACATTCATAATTCCACCCCCAAAGTCCCACAGTCAGGCATCCCTTTTGGGTGACAATATTTCATAATGAGTGCTTTTGTCCTCATTGTGACCGGTACTGGCTTTGATCCCCCTCTCTTGATGCCAAGTGCCTGGCTAACCTGGCAGGCTCTCTCCTGCCTGCAGGTCAGTGGTGCTTTCCCGGGCCACTGCTGCCTGTGTCCTGGATGATGCCAAAACAGACGATCTGCCCATCTGTCTCTAGGAGCCGCCTTGGCCTCCAACTGCCCTTCCTTGAAATCTCAGCTTGGTGTAAACACCAGATGTCAAGGTATAGTTATGACAAGGAACTTGAGCAAAAGTCACAGCCCAAAACTCCTCCAAAGAAAGCCAGCAATTCTTAAACAAGTCAATGGCTTTTCTCCTAACTCAAGCCAAGCTCTCAAGGGCTCTACACACACAGCCTGAAACCGTCTTGTACTGGGTTGGGAAGAGACACACTTTGTCCTGTTCACCTCTCGGCAGTGATGGCTGACCCTTGATATGACAGGCTGGCAAATGCTGATTCGGTGTTGGGAAGAAATGCTCAGATGTTTGGTGCTTGCCAGTGGTAAAATACTGTCATCATGGTAGTTTCAAGTTATCAAATATGGAGAAGAGAAGAGAAGAGATTGTGTGGTGACATGCTATTAAATACTATGTCTACTGGGTAAGGCTACAGACAAAATCCCCCAAGAGCTATGTAATACTAAAAGAAACCAGTTGTACCCTTTAAACATTATTTACTATAGTTTCTTACACTGTAAGTTTATAAAAGTGCCTTTTTTTTTTTTTTTTTTTTGTTTTTTGAGACAAGGTCACATGCAGTCTACACTGGTCTTGAACTCATTTTTTAGCCATGAGTAACCTTGAACTTTTGATTTTCCTGTCTTTGCCATCCAAGTGCTAGGATTACAGATGTGTGCCACCCGGGTTTATGTGGCAAGAACTCTAATCACTGGGCTACATCTTCAGCCTACACAAGTTTTAATGACTTGCAAAGTTCTTGAGGATTTAACAACTAGCTCTCTCAAGGTAGACCAGATTGGCTCCAATATACCTTTACCCAGGACAGAGACATGTCCAGGATGGCAGGTAGGAGGTGGGAGGGTAAGACCAGTATTTAGCTCAAACCTGGAAAGACTTCAGACACAAGTTGTGGGTCTACTCACAGTGAGATCTCCTTTCCAGGTTCTGGTCCCAGGCCCTGCCTCTGTCTACCCTTGCCCTTGGTTAAGGTCTGTGGTCTCCTCTGTCTAGAACATAAAGCTTCTGATGGCTGAGGCAGCACCGTCTTTGGAAGAGATGGGGCTAGACTCCTTCACCTCTTAGGGACACCAATCTCACAGGGCTGGCAGTGCCATTTCCAACCTGTGGCTTTCTTTGTCTTGATATTCACATGGAAAGTGAGAGAAACAGAACAGAAGGGAGAGAAGGAGGAGACGGCAGAGGTCACCACAGCTGAGGTAGATCAATCCCTCGAGGGATTAGGGATAGCATTAAATAAATTAAACAAAATCAGAGGGACTAAAACACTTCTAAAACAAAGGCTGGATTAATCGGAACAGAGACTGAACAGGAAGAACTCTGCATAATTTGTTGCCTGTAGTTATCAGTGGTTGTGGAAAATCCCCATTTTTCAGAATGGTGCTGTTTAGGCCCAAATGCTTCCTGAGTCTTCTTTTTCTCACTGTCTCAGAGCTGAAGGCTGACTGAGAACACGTGAAAGCAAATCTTTGAAGAGCAAGTCCAAAACTCTAAATGTAGGAAAAAATAAACAAACCATAATTTTCCCACTATAAATTTCAGATTCTATTTTTTAGGGCCAGCTCTTCTCTTCAGAAATGCATCTCCTTATTTGTCTCAATCCGTCCTATGGTTCATCGTGTATCCACTACTGAGTGGGTGAGGAGAGCCATTAACCAGACTGCATACCAACCCCACACGGGGAGCTGTAAGCGCTCCCCGGCTGCTCCATCAAAACGGCCAATCTCAGGTAAGAGAAACTTTTCCATGCCCCTTCCATTGCCCCCCACAAGAAACCTAAAAGAAGGGACCCCATACTCTACTATAGACTGAAACTGTCCTCAGAGCCCCTACCATGGTGCCATCTGTCTCTGACTATGACAGTAATAATTCTTCTAATAAGTCTCTTGTTCAAAAGGACAATCTGCCTTGGTGTGTCCTTGAATTACACACCAAAACTTCATTACTGTTCTATTTATTATTATTATCGATGTTGTTGCTGCTGCCGACATCCTACTGGAGGAATAAAGTGATCTTGCTGCAGCCTCCGGTGTTCAGTTTGTTTTTGAAACAGAGTGGCCTAGACTTGTTTGTCCTTGGGATCCTCCTGCCTCAGTCTTTTGAGTACAAGGATTCCAGATGTGTACCAACATGGCTAGCTTCACATTTCCAAAATGACCAATCAAACTGGCACCTTAGGATACCAAATGACTTCTTCTGACGTGCCACTGACAACTTCTGAATCCTTTTTTTAAGAATGAGGGTGTCAATCAAATCCTTCGTCTACTGTCTTGGAGTATTTGACTCTTTGTTACTGTAAGAACTATGATGCTGATATGAAGCCAGCACACAGTCGGAAGGTCTTTCCAGGAGAGGCTCTTAGTCACCCAGTCTGTGAGGCCCAATGTGAAAGCAAGCCTCAACTGCTTGTCTTCTTTCAGAGAATATTTATTTTTAAGTTTCAAGAAAAATAATATTCTTTAAGGTGTCTCACAGCTTCAGCAAATGAGAAATGAGTGTATGAAGAATGAACCTCTAAAGATATCACCCCAGAAACAAAATTGCACATTACAATCTTTTAATGCATTTCAATCAGCTGGCATAGAAACAAATAGCTTTTTAAAAACTAAAGTCAAATACATACTTGCAAACAAAACCACAATTATGATTCTATTAATGAACATGATGGTTGGGGATCCAAGGGCTCTATTCAATTCATGTTTGTTAATCACTATTTTTAAAGAAGTTTTAGGTTTTTTATTGACTATAGTGTGTGTATGTGCATGGGTGGGTGTGACTGTGTGTGTGTGTGTGTGTGTGTGTGTGTGTGTGTGTGTGTGTGTCTGTGTGTATGTGTGTCTGTGTCTGTGTTGGGATGTGGACACATTTACCAAGACACACATACAGAGGCCGAAGAACAACTGTGAGAACTCTCCCTCTATCTCTTCATAGGTTCCCAGGATTAAACTCAGGTCACTAGACTTACTGAACAAGGGCTCTCCCCCTCCATGCCACTCACCAGTCAGTGTTTGTTAGATGCTAAAGACAAGCCCTAAAGTTCATTCAGGCTCTTCCCCATGGTTTCTTCATCCTGGCAAACCAGCTCTCAATATGGAAGTTGAGCTGTGCAGTTATAGTTGACTGACACAAGACCTACTCTGCACGAGGGTGACACCACACCAGGGCCAACAGGAAACAGCCTCCTCCACCCCGCACCTACACCCCTCCCCCTGCAGGAACTACTGGGTCAGAAATGCCTGCATGAAGCCCGGTCACCTAGGCTTCCCCAGCCAACTCAGTGGACCACTGAGGACCACTGCTTCCAGACACTTTTCTCAGACTGCCATGAGTAGTATGAGAAGCCCCCACTCCTGGGGCCCTATCCTGTCATCATATATATTATTAATAGGTTACAGCCCTACAGTTCCTTCCTTCACGGAGGGAAGCTGAGGTAGGAACCGAAGCATAGACCATGGAGGAATGATGCTTACTGGTATGTCCTCTTCACCTTGCTTTCTAGAGCATCCAAGACCACCTGGCCTGGGGTGGTACAATCACAGTGGGCTGGGCCTTCTGACATCCATCACCAATCAAGAAAATGTCCCAATAGCCATGTCCACAGGCCAATCTGATGGATGCGACTCGTCAAATGGTTTCTCAAACTACAGTCCATTTCCCCCACCACCAAGCAGACTCCATGAATACCCTACTCCAGCTGCTTCGTCTCTTAAGAATCCTGAAGCTTCACGTACAGAGACACAAATTAGAAGGCAATCCTACTATGTTTCAGGAAGGCATGTTTGGACAGATTCAACACCAAGTACATCCCTCTGTGCATTTAGTCCCAGCTACCTAAATCCCACGAGGGAAATGAGGGAGGGGTTTCCCCTAGAAGGTGGGTAGCTGAGGGTGCAGGTAAGGGAGGTGTGCCCTTGATGAATGTCTCCACAGGGGAATAGAGAATGAGAAGGGGATCATGAGACTCTTGGGTGTGCTGACACCAGTGACTGGGGCCTCCAGCTGGGCTGATCACACTAAGCTAGCTGGTTTACCATCTCTTGGGTGTGCTGACACCAGTGACCTGGGGCCTCCAGCTGGGCTGATCACACTAAGCTAGCTGGTTTACCATCTCTTGGGTGTGCTGACACCAGTGACTGGGGCCTCCAGCTGGGCTGATCACACTAAGCTAGCTGGTTTACCATCTCTTGGGTGTGCTGACACCAGTGACCTGGGGCCTCCAGCTGGGCTGATCACACTAAGCTAGCTGGTTTACCATCTCTTGGGTGTGCTGACACCAGTGACTGGGGCCTCCAGCTGGGCTGATCACACTAAGCTAGCTGGTTTACCATCTCTTGGGTGTGCTGACACCAGTGACTGGGGCCTCCAGCTGGGCTGATCACACTAAGCTAGCTGGTTTACCATCTCTTGGGTGTGCTGACACCAGTGACCTGGGGCCTCCAGCTGGGCTGATCACACTAAGCTAGCTGGTTTACCATCTCTTGGGTGTGCTGACACCAGTGACTGGGGCCTCCAGCTGGGCTGATCACACTAAGCTAGCTGGTTTACCATCTCTTGGGTGTGCTGACACCAGTGACCTGGGGCCTCCAGCTGGGCTGATTACACTAAGCTAGCTGGTTTACCATCTCTTGGGTGTGCTGACACCAGTGACTGGGGCCTCCAGCTGGGCTGATCACACTAAGCTAGCTGGTTTACCATCTCTTGGGTGTGCTGACACCAGTGACTGGGGCCTCCAGCTGGGCTGATCACACTAAGCTAGCTGGTTTACCATTTCCCTCCTCTGCCTCTTGATGTAGTCCTTAGAGTTTCCCAGTGCCAAGCCAAAAGATGTGGGAGTTCTTTTTTTTTTTTTTTCCTCAAATACCAGGCCTATTCTTGTATACTTAGAAAAGCTAGAAACACCAATTGTTATATACATGTTTCCAATGTTTACATTTCCCAGTAATTCAAATAAATTTAATCATATATAATATGGATCAAATCATGATAGAGCACTGGAAAAGTACAAATTGAGAGACACTCTATAAAACAATTGGACCATATTGGTTGAAAACATTGTTTTGAGAAAAATAACAAAGGGTTAGGGAGCTCTTTCTAATTTTAAAAGATTGACGAGACAGGCCACTAAATACAACAAATGACCTGTGCTTCCTGTTCCATAAAGAAACCTCAGCTACCCACCTTCTCGGGGAAACCCCTCCCTCATTTCCCTCGTGGGATTTAGGTAGCTGGGACTAAATGCACAGAGGGATGTACTTGGTGTTGAATCTGTCCAAACATGCCTTCCTGAAACATAGCAGGATTGCCTTCTAATTTGTGTCTCTGTATTTGAAGCTTCTTAAGAGATGTGACTGTCAATAAAAGCCAATTAAAGTCTACATATGGGTAAGTGGAACTGTAAGAATTTGATCATCATACTGTAGTTACAAGTTGGTAGGTGGACATTTCTGTCCCACCCAGTCTCGAAGCTGTTCAGTCCCAAACAAACACACAGAGGTGGCTTGGGCCACACCAGAAGAGGAAGGACACCAGTGTCTACAGGCTGAATCTCGCCCACAGACATGTTTTTGTATTCTCCAAGTGGAGTGGAAGCTGGGCATAGCACATGCTCATAATCACGGTACTTGGAGGTTCAAGGCAGGAGGATTAAGGGTTCACAGCCATTTTAGGCTACATGAGACTGTCTCAAGCCAAACACACAAATGCTGAGTGTGTTGGTGCACACCTGTAAACCCAGCACTTGGGAGGAAGCGGCAAGAGGATCAGACATTTTAGGAGAGCTTCCGAGACACAAATTATACGCGGAAATATCCTAGTTTGGGGGAAATAAATGGAAGTGAGGCATTATATCTACAACTTACTTTCACATGACTCTAGATAAATATATAGACAAGTGGGTGGGTGGAGACAAACAGACAGATAACAGAGAAAGCAATCAAGAAAACAATAAAATAAATAAGGAAAAATTCTAACATTTAAGAATTGTGTACCTCTAACTTTTCTGTGTGAAATTTTATCAAAACAATTTCCAAAAAGTAAAATAAACATCACTTTCTAAATCAAACAAAATCTTCCAGGAAGCAGAACACTGATGTCTAAACTTTGGTCTCTGACATCATTGGGTGTCCAGAAATATTCATCCCACAGAATCATTATCCTTTCTCCCAATCACTTTCTAAAGATAAGTAAAATATCCACATCAGTCCGGCCTCCTGGATGACCTCACAAAGGGATATCTCTGGACAGGATGCAGAAGCTGGCCTAGCATCACCTAGAAGGGAAGGGCACACCAGCTCCAGGGGTGCTCAGCAAGCCAGGAGCTGCATGGCTCATTCCTCATAGTTTTCCACTATGTCCCCAGGAGGATCAGTCACCTACCTCACACACCACGGCATGATTCTCTTCATCTTGGGCTTCTATTAGCTCAGCCAGGAAGTATTCTCCATAAATTTCTTTCAGGGTATTGTCATAGTGCATAAATATTGGCATGAGATCGTCATGGTCTTCCACCCTGTGTAACAGAGGTCCTTAGTTCAGCGTTTGCTCCATTCATTGTTTTCCTTCAGCAGAGCATCTACCGATACTCCACCACTGTTCTAAGTGCCAAGATGCAGCAACACGCTTGTGAAATAGATACTGTCAGCAGTCAGACTGTAATACACTTCAATAAATTAAACTATTTCAAATGACACTATGGCTCTTTGGATGAAGAGGGACAGCAATGAGAAGGGAAGGGAGGTAGGCAGAGGGGTCAGCCTTACTGGAGGCAGCATTTGTCAGGAACCTAAGAATCACAACTTCTATGACATTATCCCACAATCCCTTTCCTTTCAAAATGTTTTAAACATCATCCTCTCTCTCTCTCTCTCTCTCTCTCTCTCTCTCTCTCTCTCTCTCTCTCACACACACACACACACACACACACACACACACACACACACACACATACACACATAAACAAAAACTCCAAGTACCTTAATGAAATAATATATTTTAAGAAGAAAAACAGGTCTCTATAAAACCTCAGAGCTGGACTGGAGATATGAGTGCATCACTTGCCTGGCATGCACAAATCCCTAGGATTACCTCTAAAATCATAATAAATATATATATATTTATTATATATATATATAATATAATATATATATTATATATATATTATAATATATAATATATAATATATATATATTATATATATAAAGATATATATATATAATATATATATCTTTATTATATATATATATATAAAGATCAGAGCTGCCTGGCAAGAGGCAAAACCTTAGGTAACTGAGAAGGACAGATCAGGAGTTTGCTTAATAGCTATTCTGTTACATATAATTCTGTTATGTTAAAATTAAAACCTTCCTTATTGATTAGACAGAAATGGGGAGATGATGTGGGAATGTCTTTCCATATGCTATGCATATCACTCTTTAAATAAAGGACTGTTTTGGCCATGGCAGACGCCGTAGAAGAAGTAGGTAGGGAAGCAGAATAGTTAAAAGACAAAGGGCAGAACCAGATCAGATCAAGCCAGGTGGCCAAAGAGAAACATGTAAGGAACACAGGTGAGCCACGGGCCGCGTGACAGACAGAGTAATAAGAATGAGTTAAGATAAAAGAACTAGCTAACAATGTGCCCGAGCCATAGGCCAAACAACATAAACTTAATATAAGCTTCTAAGTCATTTTTGAGAGAGACTAAACAGCGGCGGGCAGCTAAGCGGTCTGAGATGGCCAGTCTGTGGGTCTGAACCTCTGGCCGGCCAGGGCCAAAAAACCTATGACAACATCAGATCTCAGAGCTATGAAGAGGGCTAGCCAAATACCAAAGGGAGAGGTATACATAAAATCTAGAAGACCGACCTTCATCAACATGACTTCCAGCTTCCCATGAGGTATTGCAGTGTCACTGAAGACAGGATGCAGCTCAGCCAGTGCAAAACAAAACAAAACAAGGAGATAGGAATCTGTTTGGGGCCCTCTCCTGGCTCAGAGGCTCAGAGAAGCAGAGACGAAGAGCATTTAACCTTACTCATGCAACTCTCCAAACTGGCCCACAGTCCCCTTGATTCTCTACACTTCCTCCCTGAAGAGGAGAAGACACTGATGAGGGAAAGGGCACAGTGGTCCCCACCACGTCGTTACCCAAGTCAACACTCTGGAAAGGTAGAAGGCAGCCAAAATCTTCTTGACTTTTACTATCACCCTGGCTCTGATGTCATGGCCACTGGCCATCTCATTCCCTCATGTCAGGCATCAGAGAGATTCCCAGGTGTGAGGCTCCATCTGGGAGCCAAAAGCAAACACTAACTGCATGTTTTAAAAAAATGACTGCACTTCAGAGGCTGCCCTTCACACTTGTCCACGTAATTCTGTGTATATACAACCACTTTGAGAATTATCCGTGGTCACCCGTGGCCATGTGTTACGAATTTCCACCATAAATCCATCTCAGACTTGTTAGGTGATCTTCTGAAGAGACGAGAAGGATAAAGAAAATACGGCATAGTGCCCAAAGCCTGAGCTGAAAAGCCAGCAGACCTTGGTCGGGACCCTGTGCCTGCTGAAGATAAAGTAGTCTATCTCTGAACTACATCCACTGTGCCATGTGATGATTCATGTGTAAGTGTAAATCAGACTGTAATTACTACTTAGATGGGAAGAACCAGTAAGAACCAGAGGGCATCCACAATCAGCAGGCAGAGCAGGAGTTTTTATTCCAGAAGGTTCAGTCACCACCCTGACATCCCATTGGCAGGTAAAACCAGTGCTGCTCGGTCTTCAGTTCTCTTTACAGATCTGCTTTCCTCAGCTCCACTGTTTACTTGAAAACGTTTGCAAGCCTCATCAAGCCTCACGCTGTTTCTGGATGGGTACAAAGGCATCTGTCTCCACCATGTCAGCCTTATCCCAACTATGTGTGAACTGAGAAATGTGTCTACTGCACAAATTCTATTTGGTATTATAATAAAGACCAGAGCCAGATATTGGGGAAAAACTGAAATATCAGAGAGACAGGGAAATAACCACGGTCAGTTCTCACCCAGCCAACTCCTCGGGCTGAATGGGGTAGGTTCTGTGCCCACAAGTCCTCAGACTGACTGGTATGCGTCATACTTGGGTATGCAGACAAAATGGGCTGAACTTTTGCCTTCTCCCACTCTATATTTCTTTCCCTGCCCAGCTGTTTTATCTCCTGATTTAACTTTCTTAGAGCTAGGATTAAAGATGTGTGCTATCATTGCTTGACTCTGTTCAGCCCCTGAGCTCACAGAGATTCAGAAGATCTCTGCCTCCCAAATGCTGGGATTAAGGGTGTGGGTCACCACCCTGACCCTCATGGCTTGGCTGTGCAGGACTCTATCCTAATATTTCAGACTCTATTAAATATACATCACCACATGTATTGTTCTGAGAATGTGTATTGCCTGCTTCTATTCAGTACTCTGATCCACTTGTCTCTTCCCAATTCCAGCATCTTTCAAGGCTACCCCCACCATCCACCCTCCATCAACACTTCCAGCCTCTCTTCCAAAAACTCAACACTGGGATAACTGCGGGATATACAGTGTCTAGTTATAGTATTGATTTATTTTGAGAATAATGTAGCATCTTATAAACAATGAATAAATTTTGGGGGACACGGATGTTCTAAAACAGCTTTAAATTGTGGTGCAGCACTGACAGGCAATAAGGACAGGTCCTTCCCAAGGGTTCTCCCTGACAGCTCTGAGGGGATGTGACTACTAATCCCAGGAGGTGACTCTGGAAATCTGAAGCTACAGAAGTACATTGGCCACTTTATAACCCTTCTCCTTAGCCTTCTGCCACTCCCTACGGAGAACCCTGCAAAGATACTTCATCAGCCAGACTTCGCGTTCTCATTTACAAAAGGGATGGGGCATGAATACCAGGAGCACACAGTGGGGTGGCACAGATGCATGCCTTAGCTTACTCCCTGCACACAGCAAGTGTTTGCTCTGTGTGAGCTCACACCCATCGCAAAAAGGACCCAGAACTCTACTCATTTCCCACTTAACTTTCAGCTCCTGTCCACAAGAGGCTTTTTTTCTGTAAAAAGAATTCTTGGTGACATTGTTCAGGAAATAATATTCTAAAAGAAAACAGCCTGTGATTCCATTTTTTTAAAAACCAAATTAAGGTTGTACTAATATATACTTACAGATGTTATTTTACACGATTGGAAAAATAATTTACTATTCTAATCATTTCTAAGAGGTATGGTGGTTTGAATAAGAATGGTCCCCACAAGCTCATCCATTTGCATGCTTAGTCACTAAGGAGAGGCACTATTTGAGAGGGATTAAGAGGTGTGGCCTTGCTGGAGTAGTATGTCACTGGGGGTGGGCTTGAAACTTTCAAAAAGCCCCATACCATTTGCTCTCTACCTCTGCCTGCAGATCAGAATGTAGTTTTCAGGTACTCCCCAGCACCAGGCCTGCCATGCCTGCTGCCATGCTCCTCACCATGATGATAATGCACTAAGCCTCTGAAACTACAAGCAAGCCCCCAATTAAATGCTTTCTTTTATAAGAGTTGCCATAGTCATACTGTCTATGTTATATAGCAATATAACAAAGCTTAAGACAAGTGGATTAAATCAGCATTCATATAAGAAAGTCCAAACTTAATTTTATATTATGGAGACAAAATATTATTAGCCAAAACTAGAACTTGAAATCAGTGCATTGCTCAATTCTTACCAGAGACACTTCTAGTTTCAGACGATAACTAACATAGAAGAAACCCACAACTGGTCAATGTACAGAGAATAATAGATATCGGAATGCTCAGCCCCAGATGGGATGTCCATATTATATACACCCCCCCCCCCCAAGGCTCAGGGATCTATGTGGGGGAGGGAGCAAATCCAAAAATGGTGGGTGACTTCAAGAGAGCAGAGTCTCCATGCAAGGCAGATGTGCTCATAGAGTGTGTGACAGTGTGCACAAGGCCTGCACAGCTAGGAAGCTGTCTACACGTAACTGCAGCTGGGAGAGGGAATGTCAGTTTTCTTCAGTGGAGTGACACTGGGGAGGGCCCCACACCCAGGTAGTCAGCCAACACAAACAAGACTAAATGGCTTCTTAGAGAGAGAGAGAAAAAAAAATATGGCTGTGGGGAGGGGGCATACACCTTCAATCCCAGCACTTGGGAGGCAGAAGCAGGCAGATCTCTGAGAGTTTGAGGCTAGCCTGGTTTACAGAGTGAGTGAACAGGCTCCAAAGCTACAAAGAAAAATACTGTCTCAAAAAAGCAAAAAAAAAAAAAAAAACCAAAAACAAAAGAGAAAGCGAATGTGAAGGAGATGGACAATGTGGAAGAGTTGCAGGAGGGATGAATATAATCAAGATAGATTATATGAAATTCTCAAGGAAGTAATAAGAACATTTTTTTTTTGGTGGAACATAACTTTAACCCAAGCACGGGGAGGGGATTCAGGTGGGGAGCAGGCAGATCTCTATGAGTCTGAAGCCAGCCTGGTCTGTATAATGAGTTTCAGGCCAGCTAAGCTACATAGTGAGACCCTGTCTCAAAAACAAAACAAAATAGAAAAAAATAGTTCGATAGTAACGTGAACTACATTAATGTACATCATTATATGCTGTATATTAATATACATATCTAATAAAACTATGGCTCCCAATTTTCACAAGTGTGTGTGTGACTGTGTATGTATGTGTATAAATGTTTCATACAATGGAAAAAACACAGTCATAATTTTAAACTAAAAAAATAATATTCTGTATATTAAAATCAGGAATAAAGATACAGAGAGACAAAAAGTCCTAAGCCTCGTCATGAACTTGCCACAGCCCATAAACAAAATTGTCCAAAATCAAGCCTTAATACTAATTCTCTTGAGAAAAAAAAACAAGAAATAAACATTCAAGCCTTGGAGTTCGGAACACTGTCCCTTAAGCCCTTCTCCAAAATGGATAGAGAGGAACTTGTTCAACATACTAAATGCATTCCTTGGGGTAATCGATAATTTAAGATCTTGCATCACCCTAAGCACTAATGCTAACGGATGACATCAGCCTCCAAGTCTCAAATGGGCATGTGACAAAGCCCAGCCTCATGGCAAGAACGCCTCTGGCTAAGGAGAAACCATCCATCCATGCAGTAAAATGTCCAAGATAGCTCTCTCTCTCTCTCCTCTCTCTCTCTCTCTCTCTCTCTCCTCTCTCTCTCTCTCTCTCTCTCTCTCTCTCTCTCTCCTCCCCTCCCTCCCCTCCCTCCCTACCTCTCCCTCCCCTCCCTCCTCCCTCCCTCCCTCTCTCTCTCTCTCTCTCTCTCTCTCCTCTCTCTCTCTCTCTCTCTCTCTCTCTCTCTCTCTCTCTCAAGCTGTGAGCACCTGCCTGTCAGGGTCAGATAGCACCATCTCAGTGCAAGCATGCTTAGCAGGCACATCCTTGCCATTTTGCAAGCTATATAGCATCCCCACAGTGATGACTGCTCTGGGGTTATAGAGAAACACAATTCTCTGAAAAGTAGCATTTCTTTATATCTCCATTCAGAATGTGGCTTGGGAGAAGAATCCATGTGCTATCAACTGTAAAATATTTTAATTTCTTAGGAGAAGAAAAGATCCAACTCATAACGACTTGTTCTCTTGGGCACTCAAATGAACATCAGAATCTGAAAACCATGAGGGCAAAAATGGAGCAGAATTCAAGCCCTAAAACCAACAAGCTGTCAAAGATACCTCACTTGGGGAATTGGGTATCTTCTAAATTTAGGGACATGGCAAAACTAAGAATGGCCTGTGCGGAGGCTCTGATTTTCTGGAAGACGGAAAGACGAGAAGACAAACTTCCTTTCACTTTTGATTTAACTAGGAGGTGCCCCCAATCCCACAGAAACTCTTCCCAGCAGCTTGGCCGAGTCTCTTGATGACACACAGTTCATCAGATCACTTCGCTGATGCAACATCCTGTCTGCTTTATATGACCACCGTCCTAGAGGAAAAAACACAGGCTGGCTTCCCTGGAGTCAGAGAGATGTGCTAGCAAAGCAGCTGTACAAAATCCTCAGGTGGGGAAGTTCACCTCAGCACAGAGAGAGCACAGAGGCAGTCTACTCAGACTCCTCGACCAGCCTCAAAGCATCTTCCATAGCTAAAGGTCACATTTCTCCAATTACACTTTAAACATATACTACTAAAATGTTGTCACTTTAAATATCACAAATACATTTTACTGTAGTGTATTTGGAAAAAAAAAAGAATAGATAATTCAATTTAATTCTAAAAAATACAAATTGCTTTGTCAAATTATGCTTTTATCAAGAACACTGTCTCAACACAGGACAGGGCAGCACAGAGTTGTTGGCAACTAGACTGTTTCTTTTCATCTTGTCAAAAATGAAGTACCTTTTTCTTTCCAAGATCTCTTGTGCCCTCTAGTGGTCTTTCTTACAAAAATTAAATCCACCCTTTCTAAACATCCTTTCTTTAAACTGGCAGTTAGAGCAGCAAACTTTAAAACTAGCAGTTAGAGCCATTTAACTTATGATTGCTGGAAAATGTTACTTTTAAAGTTGTGAGGGATTTTTAAACTCAATCATTCTATGCATTAGAAAAACTTCAAAGCATGCACTAGATTAGATCCGTGTGCCCATTTTGGCAATGATAATCCAGTACCCTTGAAGGATTGGCAAAGTTTGGTGGGGGGTAGGAGGTTGGTGACAAATTTTCCAAATTTGGTGACAAGAAGGTCCCTGGTTAAATGCTGTAACTGTTCTATATCTTCTTTTAAAATGCTTCTGGATCTTCATAACTTATATCTCAAAACTTTAATTCTTATGAACTGCTTAGGAGTCAAATTGAAAAAAAAGAAACCATCAGGTATCTCATAAAATTAATTTCTGGGGCAGAAGAGATGGATCCATGGTCAAAGGCACTGGCTGTTCTTTCGGAGGACCTGGGTTCAATTCTAAGCACCCATACTACTGTTCACAAGTGTCTGTAACTTCAGCTCCAGTGGATCCAATGCCGCCTTCTGGTACCAGGTATGCACATGATACATGCAGACAACACACCCATACACATAAATAGATAAACAAATAAATAAAATTAGAATTATGTATATTAAAAAAGAACTGCCTTAAAGAATAAAAACAGGTTTTGTTGTTTGTTTGGGGTTGGTTAGTCTGGTTTTTTGAGACAGAATTTCTCTCTGGGACAGCCCTGGCTGTCATGGAACTCACTTTGCAGACCAGGCTAGCCTTGAGGAAAGTAGGTATTTTTTTTTTTAAGACCTTGTTTTAAATATTAGTTTTCTTTTTATTTTTTAAAGGTTAAAGTTTAAAATCTTTTATTAATGCATTCTTTATTGTACATATTTGTGAAGTATGCTTGATGATTTGATACAAGTATTCAGCTACAGCAATCAAATTTTGGCAATTAGCATTTCCTTGTCCTTAAACATTTATTGCCATTCTGATTTCCTCTCTTCTAACACAGAAAATTTTCCATCTACTTTGAAAAACAATAACAGACGTAATGTAATTAAGTGTAGTCATCTGCAAATAGGCAGGATACCATGCTGGAACACTGGAGTTATTTAGCAACATTATCAGACCATACAGAACCCTTCTCTTCCCTTCACCCATGAGAACTTGGAAAAGAGGCCCCACCCTCATAGGACCATGTTGGTGGTTCCTTAAGCCATGAGCATCTCACACCTGCCCCTGAAGATGGATTATGCGCACCATGGTCTTTAAAGGTGTGTCCGGTAGCCCCTATGCTTTGTTTAGGACATAATGAAAGACAGGGAGGAGTAACTTGGCTAATTAGTGTCTGAGTAGAAGAGAGATTACAGCATCGTTTTCCACGTGGCTAAATGAAAGAAACCGGAGAAGGTATTATGGTGTTAATTCATTTGGTTCTGAATATGTTACTAGTTAAATAGCTGAGGGATAATTACATCCCAAACCCTCCCCTGGTTTAGTGTCTTAAGAACTGTGTTCATCACCATTAATTATCAGTGCAAGTAGCTACTGATGAAACAGATGTCAAATGTGGGGGAAAGAAGTGTAAAGGGGCAGCCTAGGAGGCGTGGCCACGCCTATTCCATGATGTCATGCAATGTCATTGTGTTCCTAGCACCGATAAGGAGGTAAAGTCCACACAAGTTTCAAGATACAGGCCATTTTAGATCCACAAGCACTAAAACTCCAATCTATCAATTTTGGAGAAAAGGCCTTAAAAATGTTACATTTCTGTACCTTCTTCTGGCAAAAGCCTCGTTCTGTGTTACGATGTTCCCCTGAATTCACTACTGTGCCCTCCTTACTGTGTAATAGAAAAGCCCCTTCTTCAAGCATCCCTCTTGGTATTTGCTTCTTTGGGATTTCCTGTGATATGTGCAAACAGAAAACTTAGCCATCAAAGTATGATCAAGACCTTGGGTTGAGTTATCCAGAGGCTTATTTGTGGGCGGGCCCTGATCAGAGGAAGGCCTCAGCCCATCCTATAAGTCTTAAAAGAGAAAAGAGACAAGGAAGGGGGTGAGGAAGGAAGCCGCAAGGGAGAAACTGAGACCGCATCAGAACTACCAATTGCTGTAAATAAGAGTTAGTGTTGTCAACTTGGCGGGAGCTAGAATCGTGAGGCAGCCATCTGGGCACACCCCTGAGGGATGATCCAGGAAGGTTAGTCTCTGGATACAACTGTGGAGGGTTAGCTTGTCTACTGGGGCAGGAAGACCTGCCCACTGTGGGTGGCACTATTACCTGACTGGGCTCCTGCATTGTAGAAAGCTAGAGAGAGCGCCAAGCAGCAAAAGACGTTGATGGCTTCCTTCTCAAAATGAAATGTGGTGTGACTGTTCCTCCTACATCATGACGGGCTATTCAAGCCCCCACTGCCTCACTCCTCCACCATGATGGGCTGGAGGTTCTTAAACTAGGAATGGGAATAAACTCCTTTTCCTCTACGTTGCCCTGTCAGCATTTTCCCACAGCAACAGGAAAGCAATGAGGAAGTAAGCAAATGCTTCCTGGGAGCCAGGCACTGGAATAAGCACACCTTAGGTCTTTTCTCCTGTTAGGTACAGGGTCAAAAGATAGGGTACCAGGGAGCAAGTTAGCAAAAGAATCATTCTATGAAAAACTAAAAGAAACAGACCATTGTTGGTGGGCTGCTTCTGCACGTGTCACTTTCAGAATTGAATTTATAAGCAATTTTTCTAATACAATAATGTCTTGCAGAATGTCTGTGTTGAAAGTATTTAAGCCTGAGTATTCTTCTGGAAAATTATCATTCCTAAGATCCAAATGGGTATACTAACTATATATTCAAAGTTATAAAAATAAATCACAACTTTGGGGGGGGGGCAGTAAGATGGCTCAGTGGGTAAGAGTGCTTGCTGCCAAGCCTGATGACCTGGGTTCAATCTGGGACCCACCTGGTGGAAGGAGAAAACCGATGCCCACAAGCTGTCCTCTGACCACCACACATGTGCTTTGTAGTATGTGAATTCATACACACACACATACAAATAAATGTTAATAAAACATTTTTTAAAGTATCTTCGGAAGTGTACCTCCTTTGTTTGTAGGTAATTTGTTCCCCCATATTCAACTAACCTCCCCCTACAGAAATGGCCATACATACATCAGGATAATCTCTATGTTGGAAACGCCTTTAAATTTAAGCATTTCACTCATTTAAAATTAAACTTGTAAAATGGCACTCATACCATATATTGAGTGCAATTTAAAACAACAAAATACTATTTTGCTGTAGCATATTAAAAAACATTTTAGTAACTGAGAATATTCAAGGTCTGGAGGCTTAGTTTATCAATCATGTGCAAAAATTTGATCTCTAGCTCTGAAAAAATAAAAAGAATCTTATCAAATAATCTATGGAATCACTAGGTCTAAGGAAACTGAGTTGTGGTGATGTTTCATATTTAATAAAAACCAGTCTGAAATACCAGAGAAGAGATCTACCCACAGTCGATCTAGGAGTATCAGAGAGTAGTGATTTACACCTTTAATCCCAGCACGGGGAATATCCAGGAGTGGTGACCTACTCCCTTAATCCCAGCAGATCTGAGTTTGAGGCTAGTTTAGTTTACAAAAGGAGCTCCAGGCTCCCAGGCAAGCAGTGGTGGTGTCATGCCTTTAATCTTAACCTGGATGTGAAACAACTGGGTGAAGAGGGTATTTAAGGCAGGCATAGAAAGACAGAGCAGGCAGAAGAAGCCAGGAGGAGTGAGGCTGAGGAAGCTGGAAGACAGCTGGGTGAGACTTGACTGTGGTGTTTCTTCTCTGATATCTCAGCGTTTCCCAGAGATCTGGCCGAGTTTCCTTTATTCATGCGACACTGAGTTCTATTGGTTATAACATAAACGAACATATTTTAGTTGAACAATTAGATAACTGTTTTTAAGACTGAGCATTTATTATTCAAAAAATTCCTTTTTAGCTACGTATCTTACTGAAAATAAAATACTATGGTTAATATTTCTCCAAGGTATCTGTTTTATAGAAAAAACTTAAAAATATCTAAGTTTCTGTATTAGTGTGTTCTGTCTTTGTGAAAAACACCTGAGAAAAACAGCTTTAGGATGGGAAAATTGTATTTTGGTTCACAGTGCAAAAGTGTCAGTGTTTCTTGGTGGGGAGGTTATGATAAGCTGATCTGAGCATGCCCATCAGGAAGACACCCATCAGGAGCATGCCTACCACAGGAGCATGTCTATCACAAGACCATGTCTGCCAGGAGCATGCCCATCAGGAAAACACCCATCAGGAGCATGCCCATCAGGAAAACACCCATCAGGAGCATGTCCATCAGGAAGACACCCATCAAGAACATGCCCACCACAGGAACATGTCCATCACAGGAACATGCCCATCACAGGAACATGCCCATCACAGGAACATGTCCATCACAGGAACATGTCCATCACAAGACCATGTCTGCCAGGAACATGCCCACCAAGAAGAAGAGACAATACAAGTACTCTCTGGATTCCCTCTTTTCCTCCAGACTACAGGATGGTGCTACCCACATTCAGGATTCCTCTACCTTAATTAATCCTCTCAGGAAACTCCCTCACAAATACAGTCTCCCAGGAATTTATCAACATGATCCCGATGAGAATCAAGACCAACCACCATCACCTTTCCCATAAGTAACTAACAACTCAATAAATTATAGTCACACAACAGCCAGGCCATCTAGGAACAGGAAGTCATCAGAAAGAACAAGATTCATGTGGAATTGTTTTATTATCATAGGTCATGGATGGCAATGGGACTGGGTGTGATTTTTTTCAAACATGGATCCTATTTTCCCCTTCTTCTTACCTTCTCTAGGGTCCTCCTACTCCTGCCTTCCTCTTCCCCACGAAGTCCACCTTCTATCTATTCCTTTTTGGCTTTAGCTGGGGACTCAGTGACTTTGACCAGGCTTGCTCACAGGAGCATGGGCAATCTACCAGTGGAGACACCTGAAGAAAATGTCCCTCCCTCCCTCCCTCCC
>JARWLC010000001.1:173644105-173784105 GCA_033318265.1 Phyllotis vaccarum | reverse complement strand
CCTCAGTCTGTACAAGCTGTCAGAGATGCATCGCCCCGACTCAATGGCCCTGCTCATCATTTTCCACACACGCTGTTAGTTATTCAGGGTGCTTCTGCAGACTGTCGTGTCAATACAAACTTTTAAAGAGAGGACTAAGGAAATGACATTGAAAACAAGTACGTCTGTGAGTCTTTACTCTTCCCTGACCGCCTGGTCCATTTCTTTAAATTACTGCTCTACCTGTTGGCCTCAAATGACAGCAGTTAAAACCATTCTCGATAGAGAATGGATTTAAAGAATTAGATTATTTTCTTCGGGAAATACCGCTGCCATTAAAGAGGATTAATGTTACAATAAACTATAAGCAAATTAAAGGCTCCAAAGAACTTTGTGCCATTTGAAAAAAATATTCCATAAGGCATCTTTCATGAGCACTGTCTGTAAGATGCTGTCTACTCACCGAATGATCTCTTTGAGGCAGCCGGTGGAATACTCATCCACGGCCACGAAGAAGTGCATAAACAGTGTATTCAGAGGCTGCGGAAGAAAAGAGAACATGGGCAAAAACACTGGTCCAGCTCGAGCAATGCTCAGAGCAGTCAGTCCCAAGAGAAGAGCTGCTGGCACTTGTGGGTGACAGCTTACGTCAAAGTGACAAGACGCCCAGCCAGCAGTTTAAGCCCTCTTGCCAGGGCATTCACTACCTTCTGTCTCAGTAGCTTGGAATTATTTAAGTAAATGAGGATTTGGAGTGTAGAGTACCCAGCCCTCGCTCCTGCCTGCCCTCATAGATGAATTGTGGGGAGGGAAGAGCCTGCAGGGGAGTGAAATCGATTATGAACTCCATAGTCTTGCCTTTGGGGGTGTTCATGCCAAGTGAAAAACAATCACCCTTTCCCTGGGGCTCCCGAGCCAGCAGCTGCTGCTCTATTCATGGGACACGAGGGAGAGGTTCTCTTATGAAATTCAAGGATGGAAGGCAGATGCTGCGTTAGAAATCCAACATTCCCGGAGTCCAAATCAAATTATTACTTCTGCGATCCAGAAAACTTAGGAGTTAAAAATGCAGAGAAGCAAGATTCTCACATGGCTCTCGGCATCCAAGTGTCCTTGGTTTTTAGAGATTAACTGACCCAAATACTAACTGTGCTCCCTTACAGGCGCCCTCGGTCCCTGTATTTATGAGAAGTCTAGAAATAATGGCAGGTATCTGACTAGTAAGTATAACATGTGCCTTTCCATAGGGAAATGGAAACTTCCTGTTTCTTGATTTCTTAGTAAAGCTGCCCTCCCTCGGAGTCAGTTTGGGATGTTGGTTCCAGGACCTCTACAGATAACAAAACTGACGAATGCTCAACTCTGGTCCCTGTATCAAATGGTGCAGTAATCGACACGTGTACAGTACTTATCATGAGCACGACTCGAGGGGTTATGCTACTGTGTTGTTTGGGAATAAGGAGAAGTCCTGCATGCGGCCAATACATGTACAATTTTTAAAACACTTTCCATTGTTAGTTAGTTGAATTTATGATGTGGAACCTATAGATGAGAGAACTGACTGTAGTTTTCTAGGTAACACAGAGTTACCAACTACATAGCCATGTGCTATCTCCACTTCTGTTGGCTAGCCTGTGACTTGGAAGCACTCAGCAGGAACTGGCAAGAAAAGAATCATGAGTTGACCTGTGACCTTGAAAATTCTCAATAAGTATACAGCACAAACCCCAAAGTCCGGATAACAACAGACTATGGGGTTCTAAGCACTTTCTACATATTAATGCTTTTGTCCATAACCTTCCTCAGCATCTGCTTTGCACTGAACAGGGCTGGCCTTGGAGCACTGGCTTACTACTTGCTTGATTTATCTAGATAATTTAAAATTTACTCTCTAAACATCTTCAAGACAAAAACCATTACTTCAGTTCCAAATGCTAATGGGATAGAAAATACACTGAAGACTAATTAAGGCTTAATCAGTGAGGCTCAGCAGAAAAATAATGTAACTTGCAAATGCAAACCAAAATGCAATTCCACATTTTCTGGCAAATAAGCTTACCAAAAAAGAAAAAAAGAATTGGAGCCTGGGGAGATGACTTGACAGCGCTTGCTATGTAAGGGTGAGAGGATCTGAGTTCAAGTCCCCAAAACCCACACACAGAAGCCAGGCATGTAGCACACCTGTCTATAATCTTGGCATTCCTGCAGGAATGTGAGAGGTAAAGAAAGGCAAATTCCTGGCAGCTTGAGGCCCAGCTGGTTTGACATATGCAGGAGAACAAAAAAAAAATAAGAGCCTGGCACAAAGAGGGCAGGAAGCAGGGACTGACATCTTAGATTGCCCTGAACTCCACAGACATGCTACATATGAATGTGCATGTGTGTCCACAGCGTAGTCATAAGCATACATACATACAAGAATGAGGATTAGTATTCTGATTTCAAATGTTTTATTTACCTATTTGTTATATAATTAACATATAACATGAAAACTGTTATAGTTGATTATGTATTTACTTTGAGACAAGGTCTTGAGACAATGACCTGGCTGGTCAGTTACTCACTACATAACACTGACTAATTTGAACTCATAGCAATCCTACTGCTTAAGCCTTTCAACTATTACCTGGATTATTAATATTAAAAAAAAATCACTAATGGCATACTTCACACAGTTGTTCCTGCTTAAGTATTTCAAATCTAGTGTATGTTTTATATTACAGCTATCCCAATTCAGACTAGCTAATGCCAAATCCATAATGGCTACCTGATATCTAAAGGGTCACAGTCCAGGAGGGCATTTTAAATGTCATAAAATATGACTAAGTCTGAAGCTCTGCTGTCACTCCTAGGCCAATTACTAGGTGACAGGGGTCTTTCTGGGATATCACAGATCTCACACAAAGACACACAGACATCCATGGGGTGTCTAGATACACATATCTGACACTCCAATTCTTTGCTTCCAGCTCTTGCTAATTTAAGAGCACAAGGCGAGCCTTGGGGGCAGTTGGCTGATGGGGCCATCATGTACCCATTCTATATATTCTGGCTCCCTTGCCTCCAGCATCCTGTCATGCTGTTTTTAACTCTTATGAAGCTTTGTGTATGAGTGTTGGATTTCTCGACCCAGAAACTGAAATGACACCATCTAACACCAGGCCCTCCCTCCCACAGTTGGGTTGTTCTGTTAAATACGCTGTGTGCTTTTCTTACTGTGCACAGGATTTCACTGTCGAGTTCCTGGAACACTGACACCCAATCGTCCTGCTTGGCAACGTTCCAGTTGGGATAGTCCAAGAAGATGGCATGGGCCATGATTTCTTCCTTGTCACTGCAGAGGGTAACAGCAAGGTTTGCCTTTTCTCTGTCAAAATGATGGAAATACACACATGGATAGAGACAAAGTGAGGTGAAGGCAGGCCATCCTCTTCTTCCCAGGCTCCTGGAGCTCTGACTACCCCTGGAGTCATAAGAATGATGTTACTGAAAGTTTGGGTGTGTTTGTTCATCAATCAAGTTGTTATTTAAAATTGTTTTCACTAGAAGTGTTATGCTTATCACAGCAAATATCTGATGGCTTACTTTGCACACCAGGCAGAATACTATACTATTGCCTACATCTTCCACCTTCTCCAAGATAGCAACAGCAGTGCGCTGATACACTCACACAGTTACAGTAGCCAACTGTCCCTTGCTTGAGACTGAGATGATGCTCGGGGACATGAGACTTCTTGCTAAAAGCCAGCAAGATCCTGGGCAAACTGGATGGGCTGGTGGCCTGTGTACAGTGGCAAAGCTGCATTTAGTTCTGGCTTTATTGGCATTCTTATGCAGTTTTTCCAAACCCTGAGCCCAGGTCCCAAGGCTGAGTCACAGAGAATGTGGGCATCTGCAGTCACCAGGTTGCTTCCAATTGCTGTGATGAACACCAAGACCAAAAGCAACCTGGGGAAGGAAGGGTTTACTTCATCTTACACTTCCAGGTCATAGACCATAGCAAAGGGAAGTCAGAGCAGGAACTTAGAGAAGAAGCCACAGAGGGATGGTCATTACTAGCATGCACCCACATTCACATGCAGTACTTACCTGCACCCTGGGTTTTACACACACACACACACACACACACACACACACACACACACACACACACACCCCTTCTCTTTTTCTCTAGGGAATGAGCTTTTGAACTTGAACCCTCACCAATGCTAGGCAAATACTTTATCATCAAAGTATCTCTGCCCCCTCAGCTGCCTTCCTTTTGTTTAAGGCTTTTTTTTTTTAAATAATGCATATGCGTGTGGAAACCAGATGTGTTGGATCCCCTTGAGAAGGAGTTAGAGATGGCTGTGAACCACCTCATATAGGTACTAGGAACTTGACTGGGTCCTCCGGAGGAGCAACAAGTACTCTTAGCTGATGAGCAATCTCTCTATCCCCAAATTACCTTTCTTATTCCGGGGTCCACCTGCATACAAATGGCACCACTCAAAACTGTGTGTTCTTCCCTCAATTAGAAATGAAAAAAATGCCAGTCATGCCCCCAGGCCAAGGTAATGGAGGCAGTCTCTCAATTTCCAAATGTGTCAACTTGAAAACAAAGATCAGCTATCACATGCAGCATCTTGAAATAGCTGCAGAAATACAGACCCAGAGGGGTCTCGTGTGAACAAAGGTTTTCTGGCACTCTATCAATCATAGGATGAGAAGCAGCAGCCTTCCAGCTCTTACTGTGGTTGGTTGTCCCTAAGGGACTCTCAACCATTCTACTGACCTGCCAGCCTGCCTTGTGGTATACCAAGACAGCAAACAATATGACTCAGAGCCAGTATATAGTTAATCACATGAAGAACATTTGCATATAAATTGAAAGGCAATTTTCACTTGCTTAACTGAGTAAAATAAAAGACACTTTTAAAATCAGGTGCCAGGAGTTACTGTATCCCACAGATAACTGATGACTGTCAACATTTCCCTTCCCAACCTTGTACTCCCTTTCTTTGAAGTAAATTCTCATTATTTGGCCCAGGGGGTCCTCAAGCTCACCATCCTCTTGTCTTAGCTTCTCAGCGCTGGGATAACAAGTGTGCCTCAGCATCCCTGGCTCAGACGTCTCTGTGTTGAGGCCATTTTACACTGGAATACATACTTGTGTGTTTCTAAAATGTAAACGCAGGGGCTGGCATCGCTGAGAGATGGCTCGGCAGTTAAGAGCACTTCTTGCTCTTGCAGAGGACCCAGGATCAGTTTTCAGCCCACATGGTAGTTTACAACCAACACACACCAGTACCAGAGGATCCAATGCCCTCTTCTGATATCTAAGGGGACCAGGCATCCATGTGGTGCGCACACGCACACATGCAGAGAAAGCACACACATTAAATAAATTTTTTTTACAAAAGAAAAAAATGTAAATTTGGAGTCCATACTGTGGGTAACCCTATTTTTCCACTTGATCTCAAATCATTTGACTGAAACAGTTCATCAAATAGCAGTTTTTACACACACACACACACACACACACACACACACACTGTACTTTAGTTTCATAATTTACTCTAAATCAATTCACATTGAGCTTGAATATTTTAGCAGGAAATTTACATCCTAAATGAGAAACCATTTTCCTCTGTTATCAGTTGGAAGAAACTATAAAAACAAAGATAACACATTTCAGACTAAAATGTTTTAAGTGTATACCAGGTAAAAATCTCTTTGTTTCTATTATGTATATGGAAATCTTTAGCAAACACAGTCCTTTGGATGTTAATCTTGGCACCCACAGCATCTGTCCTTCCTCGTGGGAAGGTACAGATAGTAACACAGATCTTCCTCCTTAGCCACAGGGAAATGAATCAGAATAAGCTTGGCCCAAAAGCCCTACCCAAGCCAAGTCTAATGAAAGAAAGGCCCTGTGGATTTCTAGAATATAGTATCCAAACAAAGGACCCAATGACAAGAAATGAAGGCCCATAACTTCTGAATTCAGCAAAGACTCTCTCTCTCTCTCCCTCTCTTCCTCTCTCTCTCTCTCTCTCTATATATATATATATATATATTATATATATATAAATATGTATATATATATATTTTAGACTTTTCTGCCCTAGGCCATAACCTATGGCTGAGAACCATCCCTACAGTTCTTATGAGAAAATGCCCATCACACAAGACCCAGCACACATCAGATGTGACGCCCACAGTAGTGGTGGGAAGGAAGAGGGGCAAGAACTGGGACAGCGAGCTGCCATCGCCCCAGGGAAGCAAGGGACAATGTGTTCCTGAAATCTCAATTTTAACTAGAAATGCATTTATCCCTGGGAACCTTGGGGTGGTGGTTTCGTTCTATAGCACAATTAACACGGTACCATACTGCACAGACATTATGGATTAAATAAGCTTTTATGGGCTGGCCTGGGAAGCCAGCCAGAAGCAACTTTGTTTCAATGGGGAAAATGTGCTACAATTTCCAAACAGTACCCATAATAAAAAGTGACTTCTGTAGCATTATCCTTTTGTGTACATAATTTCCATTTGTTATTGCCCCTTAGTCACTGTGCCCTTCTAGGGACAGATAAAACCCTTCTGGGGTGAGGGAGTGGGGAGGTAAAGGGAAGAAGAAAAAGGCATGTTTTTAAAGGATGGATCTTAAGCTGTGCTTTGTAATAATTCAAATACAAGCTGTAGGAACCATAAATACATGTAAATAGTATGTCTGTGTGTATACGTGAAAAAATGCATAGACTGTATTATGTCACACAAATTACATTAAAGCTCAAAGTTATTCCCCAGCAATGGAAACCAGGGCCCCTTTTCTTTAACAAATGTCTCATTTGGGCCACTGGTTTAAGGAACTTTCCAAAGGCTGGTGAAACAGTCCTTCAAATGCACTTGGAGGGAGTCTTGGTGAGGCAACAGCCTTCCTGCTTTATTTAAATACGTGAGAAAGGGACCTTAGTATTCTCTTGAATTCACACACAGATGGAAAGCCAGGACAGGACTCTGTCCATTCTGGCCACTGTGAGATGTCTGCTCTCAACATGGGAGCTTCAGTTCCTGCCTTTATTTATCTTGTCTAGTGTGCTCATTTTTATTCTGACTAGTTTTTAAATGAGATCAGTTTTAAACATTTCTGCATGTCTGTGAATGAGTACTCTAGTTAAAAAAAAGAGAGAAAGAAAGAAAGAAAGAAAGAAAGAAAGAAAGAAAGAAAGAAAGAAAGAAAGAAAGAAAAAAGAAAAAGGAAGGAATTACTATTTTTAGAATGTTTCACAAAAGAATCAGTCATTAAGCCTTTAGATCAGCCTGACAAAGGGGCTGGGAGTTGGCCTGGAAAATGAAAAGGGGGTAGGTTTTGGGAGCAGATGCTCTTGACACTCCAGGAAATGAAAATGTAAATTTACCTTTTCTCCTGAAAGTACACTGGTTTCTAAGGCTAGTCACAATGTCTCAGTTTTTAGGGATCACATTTCAATCCAACTGTTGTTTCTGGCCTTGAACTCCACAGCAGTCTTGTCTTGGTGTCTCAAGGACGACCCCAGCTAAGGTTCTATAAGTTGAGCAAGTGCCACTTACACAAGTGTCCTTTCACAACACCCTTCCCATATAGCACAAGTGTACTTTCCTACCTACCTACTAGGAAGTAAAAATTACCTTCAAAACCTTCCAAGACCCAACTTTCATTCAGGACTAATTGACTGCTAAATGTCAAGCCTTCAGGCAATTAGTATATGATTTAATTAGTGCAGGATTTGAGAAAATAGGTTTGTGGAAGCTTTTTGAAAAAGAAGAAAAATCTGTAGGTGGGCCACATTTGAAAGACACACATCCTCTGTGGTCCTTGTCAGAATACCTCATGATTGAACCTGTCTTTGAGGACCAAAGAAGAGGCAGCTGCATTCTCTTTGAAACCTGCTCCAGTCAGATGGAGCTGGCTTTGCGGTTGTAGGAAGTGAGGCAGAATGAAGATGGATGGGAGGATGGAGTTGTTGGAACTGCTGAGGTGGAAAAAAGCAAGTGCTACCCTAAGTCTAAAGACGGTCTAATACACTGAGAGCAACAGTTAATAAGTGGGACCTCCTGAAACTGAGAAGCTTCTGTAGGCAAAGGACATGGCCAATAAGACAAAACAAAAAAAAAATTCTATAAGCCTATAGAATAGGAAAATATCTTCACCAACCCCATATCTGACAGAAGGATCATCTCCAAAATGCATAAAGAACTCAAGAAACTAGACAACAAAAATACCAAATAATCCAATTTAAAAATGGAGTATGGATCTAACCAAAGAATTCTCAACAGGAATCTCAAAGGGTGAAAGACACTTAAAGAAATGCTCAACATCCTTAGCCATCAGAGAAATGTAAATCAAAACAACTCTAGGATTTATACCTGTCAGAATGGCTCAGATCAAAAACACTGATGACAGCCTATGCTGGAGGAGATGTGGAGTAAGGGGAACACTCCTCCATTGCTGGTGGGAGGCAAACTTGTACAGCCACTTTGGAAGTCAATGTGGTGATTTCTCTGAAAACTGGGAATCAGTCTAACTCATGATCCCACAATACCACTCTTGGACATATACCCAAAGAATGCACATTCATACCACAAGGACATTTGCAACTATGTTCATAGGAGCATCATTTGTAATAGGCAGAATCTGAAAACAACCTAGATGCCCCTAAACTGAAGAATGGATTTTTAAAAATGTGGTACATTTACACAATGGAGTATTACTCAGTAGAAGAAAAAAAAGACATCTTGAAATTTGCAGGCAAATAGATGGAACTAGAAAAAACTATCCTGAGTGAGGGAACCCAGACCCAGAAAGACAAACATGGTATGAATTCACTCATAAGTGGATATTAGATATAAAGCAAAGGATAATCAGGCTACAATCCAAAACTCCAAAGAAGCTAGGTAACAAGAAGGACCCTAAGAGAAATATCCATGGATCCTCCTGGAAAGGGAAAATAGGTAAGATCTCCTCAGTAAATTGGGAGGGGAGGGGTAAGGGGAGGTGGGAAAAGAACATGAAGGAATGGGATGGGTGAGTTGGGGGACAGAGGGAGAACAATGAAATAGATATCTTGATAGAGAGAGCCATTTTGGGATTAGGGAAAAACCTGGTTCTAGGGAAATTTCCAGAAGTCCACAAGGACAACCCCAGCTAAGATTCCAAGCAATAATGGAGAGGGTTCCTGAATCGGCCTTCCCCTGTAATCAAATTGATGAATTAATTGTCATCATAGAACCATCATACAGCAACTGATGGAAACAGATGCAGAGAGACACGGTTGAACACTGGGTCAAGCTCCCAGTCCAGTCAAAGAGAGGGAGGAGGGATTATATGAGTAAAAGGATCAAGATCATGATGGGGAAAACCAGAGACAGCTGGCCTGAGCTACTGGGAGCTCCCTGACTCTGGACTGACAGCTGGGAAACCTGCATGGAACTGAACTAGGCCCTCTGAGTGTGGATGACAGTTGTGTAGCTTGGGCAGCTTGTGGGATCTCTGGCAGTGGAGCAGAATTTATCCCCAATACATGAACTTGCATTCTGGAAGTCATTCCTTATAGAGGGATACCTTGCTCAGCCTTGTTGCAAGGGGAAGGGGCTTGGTCCTGCTGCTACTTGATATGCCAGACTTTGTTGACTCCCAATGGAAGGCCTTATCCTCTCTGTGTAGTGGACTGGGGGAGGGGGAAGTGAAGGGTAAACGGGTGAAGGAGAGGAAATGGAACTGTGGCTAATATATAAAATTTTAAAAAATCTTTTAAATTAAAAAAACAAAAAGAATCATCTAATAACCCAAAAAGTCATGTTCTCTAGGAAGACAGACAAATGAAATTGCTTCCAGGTCTGTCATCAATGGTAGATACTAAGTAACCACACTGAAGCCACAAATCATCCAAAACTAATTTGAGACTTTATAAGATGGGAAGTTGCCATGTACATCTACTGTCCTAGCTGTACAGATTTTTAAAGTGTTCACAGCACCACTTACAAAATGGCATTGCAGAATATTCCTTTACACTATGTGAAGACATGTGATTGGTTTCATATAAAGCTAAGCAGCAAATAGTTAGTCTTTCTCTGAAGCTCTTTCTGGCTGTGTCTTCATCAAGCTTTCATACACACGAGTGTATGTGTATACACACACACACACACACACACACACACACACACACACACACACACACACACACACACACCCATAGTCTTGGCTGTTCTGGAACTTGCTTGTAGACCAATTGACCATGAACTCACAGAGATCCTCCTGCCTCTGCCTCCCAAGTGCTGGAATTAGAGGTCTAGGCCACCACACCCAGCACACATGGGTCTCTTTATAGGATTCTATTTTGGCCAATCAGGGTCTGCCAATATCCCAGCTATTTCTATACTCTACCAAGAGCTCTACCCAAAAATCTTTATTCAAACATGTCTCTATATCGTGTTTCCCTTCTTCCAGATTGTCTAGGTCTTTTGTTCTCCCACATGAATTTAGATTTGTGTTATCAAGTTCAACAAACAATCCTCAGAGAGATTAGGGAGATGGTTGGCTTTACCCATTTGATTTAGATCTTCACATCTAAGAGATAGTATCCCACTTGATTTATGTAATTTTTTCCTTAGTATCTTTCAGAAATTGACAATGCCCCCTAGGTGCATTTGTTGCACGAATAAAGGAAACTCAGAGCCAGATCTCAGGGAAAGGCTGAGATATCAAAGAGAGGAAACACCACAGTCAGATCTCACCCAGCTGTCTTCCAGCTTCCTCAGCCTCACTCCTTGTGGCTTCTACTGCCTGCTCTGTCTTTCTATGCCACCTTAAATACCCTCTTCACCCAATTATTTTACATCCAGGTTAAGATTAAAGGTGTGAGCTACTACTATTTGGTAGTTAGCCTTGAACTCACAGAAACACAGAAAGGTGTAAATCACCACTCTCTGATCCTCCTGGATTGACTGTGGGTAAATCTCTTCTCTGATATTTCAGACTGGTTTTTACTAAATATGAAGCATATCACCACATGTGTTGGCATGATTATGTCAGTTTTAGACTAACTACTTTATGTTCTTTGACATAAGTGTAAATTCCTAATATTTTCACACTATTTCCAGCTAGTTCTGCTTTAATTTAATGACTTGGTAGTTGGCAACTATAAATTTTGATATTAAGTATAACGAGTATTTTACATATTCCTTCTGATGAATAAATCACCCCATACTCAAGGAACTATATGGAAGAAGGAATGGAAAAAAGAGGGCTGGGATGATGGCTCAGTGGTTAAGACCACTCTGTGCCCTTACAGAGGACTCAAGTCAAATTCCCAGCACCCACGTGGCAGCTCACAACCCTCTAGGATCTCAGTTCTAGGTAAAATACTCACACACAAAAAATAAAAATATTTTGAATGTAAGGAAGATGGGTAGAGTTTTTCAGAAATACTGTCTTTCGGACAAGACAAGCTACTATACTCATGAACTCCCCGTGGCTATGATTAACTATCCAAGGTCAAGTCAACAAGGTGAGTCAATACTGCAACAGGCATGTGTAACTGGACTCAGTGGGTTAAACATGGAAAAGGTAAGGGGGGCATGAAGGCGGGATGCTCTAGGGGGAGTAGAAGTGGGAGCTGAGGTAGACAGGACCAAGTTCTAATGTACAAAATTGTCAAAGAATACATACTGACAGAAAACGAAGAGTAAGTCATTTGCCAGTAAGGAATCTATTTTGTTTCTTTAACTGTCAACAGGCGCCATTTTATTTTACTTCTAGTTTTTCTTGTTTTAAGAAAAGGTCTTCTTATGTAGCCCAGGCTGGCCTTGAACTCACAGTTCTCCTGTCTTAGTCTCTCTCCTAAGTGATGGGATTACAGATATGTACTATTACACACAGCATATTTTATTTCTTATTACACTAGTTAAGATGTCCAGCTCAATGTCAAATAGAAGCCATGGTGACAGATAACTTCACCTTATTTATTACAGTAAAAGTAATTCTTCTAATATCTTATCATTATTATAACATTAAATAGTTTTTACAACTTTAGCATGTGTCTTAGGGTTTTATTGCTGTGAAGAGACACCATGACCACAGCAACTTTTATAAAGGAAAACATTTAATGGAGGGCTGTCTTATAGTTCAGAGGTGAGTCCATTGTCTTCATGATGGGGACCGGGATCATGGTGACATGCAAGCAGGTGCTGGAGAAGGACCTGAGAGCTCTACATTTGAATCCTCAGGCAAAAGAAAAAGAACGGCCACACTGGGCATTGCTTGAGCATCTGAGACCTGGAGGCTCACTTCCTAGCCACATACCTTCTCCAACAAAGCCACGCCCACTCCAACAAGTCCACACCTCCTAATAGTGCCACTTCCAATGCACCTATGGGGGTCATTTTGTATTTAAAAAAAAAAACAGCACAGCATATGAAGGGAGCTCTCACATACTTCGCTATAACTACAAATAACTGTTAAATTTTATATGCTTTTTTGAGATAATTTTATACTTCTTATTCCTTTGCTGTCAATGCAGCAAATTAACAGTATGACCCCCATATGGGGGGGTATATGTGTGTGCCCCAGTGCGTGCATGTGTACCAAAGGCCGATGAGCAGTGTCTTGAGTCATGCTCCATCTTATATTTGGAGACATGGCCTCTAACTGAACCTGGAGCTTGACATCTTTCCAACTTCAGGGGTCCTCCTGTCTCCTCCCCAGTATTAGGCATGAACCACCACACCCAGCTTTTTGTGTGAAGGTGGGAGATACGAATTCAGATCTTCATGTTTGTGTAGCAAGCACTCTGCTCACTGAGCCATCTCTTCAGCCCCAATTAATTCATTTTCTAATAATAAACTAACCTTGGATTCTGCAGTCAATTTACCTTAATTATGATGTACTATGGGTGTATTCATAACATGTATGTGTAATGTATGTGGGGGGGGGTGGAGAGTGTCTATGCATATGCAGAAGCCAGAGGGTGTCAGCATCCTCTATCATTGTTTACCTTGCTCCTGTGAGGCAGGGACCCCTATAACGCACTGGAGCTCAGCAAGACCCGTTGACTTTCATGTATCTGAACTTCTCAATGCTGGGGTTACAGGTGTTCGTGAGAACAGCCCCAGATTTTATGTGCTGAGATGCAAACACCACTCTTAATGCCCGTGTCTCAAGTATTCTTAATGGCCTGGGCCATCTGCCTGGCCCTTATCTATCTTACATCTCAGTGAGCTCAACTGCACCCAGGTCTGCTAGAATCAGGACTATCATGCTCACTCCTTAATTTTCCTTCAGATCTGCTTCCCTTCTCCTTGTGATAAGGCCTCTCTAAGTGGTTTCTTCAAGAATCTCCAGCAGAATAACTAGATTTCTTCTGGTTCTAGTGATTTTTGCTGTTAAAAAAAAATTTAGGATGCTACCACTGTGAACACATAAAACCAGGCATGGTAGGTAGTACACCTTAAATCAAAGGACTCAGGAGGAAAGGGTAGGTAGTTATCTGTGAGGTCAAGGTCAGCCTGGTCTATATTGTGAATTCCATGCCACCTGTCATAGTTCCTTAAGAATCTTTTGTAACTATGTAGTGACTTTTTTTTTTTTACTTGTAGTGATATTTTTGGCTCTGAAATATATTTCGTCTACTATTAACATAACAATTCTAATGGGTTTTGGAAGAGATTGTGAATGGCAAATCTCTTTTCCCCAATGTTTTCGCTTTAAGTCTTTATGTGCTTTTATATTTTTGTTTTGTTTTGTTTTTTAGCCAGCATGCCCATCTTAATGTAAGGATTCCTGGTATGTAGAAGCCATGGGGTCAACTGACCGTGGCACCAGCAGAATACTGCACAGGTGGAAGGCACGCCCCTAGGCGTGGCTATGTAAATCTGTGGCCAAAGGAGACACCACATGAAAGTCTCTCTTTTCTCTTCTGCTTCTCTGCCCTTGTACTCACCTGTCAACTTTCCTGAATAAACTCTAGAGTGGTATTAGCAGTGGGTGTCTGATCCCATGCGTGAAACCAAAACTTAATCTTTGTACTGAAGAGTTCTATCCACACACATTTACTTCTGAGTATTGACATCAGTGAGATTTTCCTCTCATCTTATGTGGTTTTAACACATCTCCCATTTTGTTTCTTTTTCTTGTCATTGTGATCTGAATGAACAAGGTCCCCCGGGGCTCTTGTTCTGACTGCTCACTACCAGTTGTTAGGATTGTTCAGGGAGACTGTGGGACCTTTGAGACATTTGGATTAGCTAGGAGGAGCTGGTTACTGGGGGGTGGACCTTGAAGGTTCTGTCTGCTGTTGGTTGGGGCCTGAGCTGTCTGCTTCCTGACCACATCCCCTCATTCATGGTGGACATGGACATGTGTCCCTGCTACAACTATGAGCCCAAATCAATCTCCTTTGTCTTATGTCTCCTCTGCTGGGCACTTTGTCACGGAGACAAGGAAAGTAAATACCACACTAGCCGTCTTTTAGACAGGGGTTTAAACTGGGTTCCACTTTCTCCTCTACAGACCACACATTCCAATCTCTAAGCCCATTCTTTTCATGACAATCTTAACCAAGTGAATGGATTACACATTTCAAACAAAACATTTACCTTCTGCACATGTAACAAACCCTTGAAGAACTTAAGATAAAGACTTCAGACAGGTCTGTGATTCTGAGAGTTAACTGGGTTCAGCTGAACCGGTTTATCAGTTTTTCGATAGGAGTCAAATGTGGCTGTGGCTGGACTGTGACTACTCAATGACTAAAATGACAGATGTGCCTGGCTGGCAATAGATGGTGGCTGTGAGCTGAGAGCTCAGCTGAGCCTGTGGCTTGTCTATAGCTGTAGGCTGCAAGCTTTGCATGGCGGCTGAGTTCTGAGAGAGAGCAATATAAGAGGTTCAGGACTCCATGTGAAAAGGGACAACACAGGGGCATTAACATTAGGATGTATATCACAGGGGATGCAACAGCCTCATGAAATATAGAGCAATATGCTATGTAATTTTCCAATAAAAATAAGAAACTGATTGAAAGATTTTATTTCTGTGCCTGCAGAGGGTTGTGATATATATGGCAGAACAAGGTCTTTGGAAAAGAAAAAAAAAAAAAAAGAAAGAAACTGTGGAAGGTTGTGTTGTTTCATTTTAAATAATTGTCCCAACCACTGGTTTAATAAAAAGAGCTGATTGGCCAAAGGCAGGCAGGAAGTGTAGGCGGGGCTACCAGACTAAAAACTCTGAGAACAGAATGCCAGATCAGAACACCAGAGGGAATTCCAGAGAGAGGCCCGGAAGAAGCCAAGGACAACTATGATGCCTTAAGAAAAGGTACAGAGCCCCATGGCTGAACAAGAGACATGGGTTAGAATAAGGGTAGAGAGCTAGCATGTGATATGCCTGGGACTGAAGCTACTCAGCCGAAAACTACTGGAAACTTCTGAGTGTCTCTGTGGGACTGCGGGACTGTGGGACTGCGGGTCTGTGGGCCTAGACCTTGAGGTTAGGCCTGAAAGTCCGGGCCAGAAACCTCCTACTACAAATGGCAGCCCAACGTGTGGCAAATATACCCACAAAAAGCCCTAGAAAGCTTAAAAAATGGTCTAGAGCCCAAAGCAGCCTCTGAATTGTGTCTCTCACATGAGCCGTGGTACAGAGATGCCCTGGTGAGGCACATGGGCTTGAGCTACAATGGCGGGCTTTTGGAGTGCAGCTTAAGGTGTAAAATGGCTGGCTCCTGAAGTCTCACAGGACCCTCAATATAAGAAAAAGGTTGTAAGTGATGTATTTAAGGTTTCTGTTCAAAAGGGCAAAAAGGGAACAGAATCAAAGATGGCTTTCAAGTGTTGATGTTTTCATGGATCAGCTCTGTTTGTCGGAAACAAACTGAGGCTTGGCTTTTTAAAGAGAAGCTTCCTGATTCAGCATTAGAAGCAAAACACTTGTGAGTTTTTAAAGAGGCCCTGCTACCTAACACTTAAATGGAGTTAATGAGTAGCAGATGGCAAAGCTTTACTTGATAATTATATGGACCCTAAAATTCCCAGACTACCTGGGTTAAAAAGATAAATTCTATAAAATTAAACTAGGAGCTGGGTGGAGCCATCCACCCATCATACCAGCCTTTAATCCTGGCAGATTAAAGGTGTGTTCAGAAACATAAAGAAATAGAAGAATCTGGGTGGAGTCAATCACCCTAGACAAGCAAAGGTGTGGTCAGAGACAGTCAGAGATAGTGGCAGATTAAAGGTGTGGTCAGAAACAGAAAAAGTTAAGAAATAAATACACAATAAAGACAGTTTAAAAAAAAAAAGTCTAAGTGGTAAAGAGTGTTTTGAAAATATATATACATAGGCTTAGAGAAAGAAGAGAAAGGGAAAGAAAGCCCTTAAAAAAAAGAAATAGAGTGAAAAAATACATAGATTAAAAATAAATAAATAAGCCACGTAAAGATGGAAGATACAAAGAATGTCTGGATACTGTATGTTATTGTCTTATGTTTAAGCTTCTTGACTGATAATGACTTAGTAAAAGCTGCTAAGAGACAGTTGATTATAAATGTTGTTGGAGTAATTCAACCTATATATTTTGTAAATGAGTTTACTTTAAAATTGAAATGCAAAGATACGCTACTTTGGAGAAGAGGTTTTCCTTTTATTTTCACAGAAAATGAAAGACTGTGGATTTATTACCAGATAAAGAACATAAAGTTTGATAGAGGAAGACCCCCTGAAAAATCTCTGATGGAAATGGATGAACCAGATAATTCAGCATTTCAGAGCACCTCTGTTGAAGTTCCAGAGCTCTGTATCCAGAACAATTTCAAGGAGACTGGCTGAGATGACCCAGCCTTAGAGACTACTCCACTAAAGACTTGTCCAAAATCCTGAATTTTTCTTTGGATTCCCATGAGATTGTCGAACGATGCCCACATTCCCAAAACATGGATTATGGATGTTTGTGTTTATTTACAGTGTTGTTTATAGGTTGTTACAGATAAGGGGGGAAAGAATATTAGATTTGGAGTTCTTTTTGTTTTAAGAAAAGGGGATATGTGGGAGGTTGTGTTGTTTCATTTTAAATAATTGTCCCAACCACTGGTTTAATAAAAAGAGCTGATTGGCCAAAGGCAGGCAGGAAGTGTAGGCGGGGCTACCAGACTAAAAACTCTGAGAACAGAATGCCAGATCAGAACACCAGAGGGAATTCCAGAGAGAGGCCCGGAAGAAGCCAAGGACAACTATGATGCCTTAAGAAAAGGTACAGAGCCCCATGGCTGAACAAGAGACATAGGTTAGAATAAGGGTAGAGAGCTAGCATGTGATATGCCTGGGACTGAAGCTACTCGGCCGAAAACTATTGGAAGCTTCTGAGTGTCTCTGTGGGACTGCGGGACTGTGGGACTGCGGGTCTGTGGGCCTAGACCTTGAGGTTAGGCCTGAAAGTCCGGGCCAGAAACCTCCTACTACAAGAAACCACTTACTCATATTTTCAAGATTAGAAGAACATCTTAGCGGCGGTGGTTAAGAGCAAGCCTGACCTTCATCAGACCTCCCATTCTTTTCCCAAAAAATGGAAACCACAGCAGGAACCTCAGAGAGGTGTGGGAGTAAGTCCATAACATACCCTCATATGCAGGAAGCTCTCAAAAATCTTCTAGCACCCCTAATAGATAGTACTAGTGAGTGGGGCACTTGAGGTTTCAATACAAGTTTGCTTGACTCTAAAGCCCATGAGAAGCCTTCAATTTACACACAGAAGACATAGAGGTTGGTTGCCCCTGGATTCCTGCTTTAAGTTTCTCACTGTGCAATGAACTGACCACTATAAGTCCCATGAGATCAACGTACCCTTTTTGGTGCATGATACAAATTTTAAATGGTGGTGGTGGTTGTTCTCTTGCTGGGAACTGGTCTCGGAGTTTTACACATTCTTGGCAATAGCTCTATCTCCAAGCTACATTCCCCAGCTCTGTAGTAAAACTGCCAAGCATTCTTGGACTTCTTTAGCTATCTACTTACAGAAGGTAGACGATATTGATCCTCCCAAACAGCTTCTGAGTAAATTTTCTAATGAGGTTTTTGATACAAAAGATATCCTGGGATTCTGTTCTTCGGCAATGAACTACTTCTGCCTTCCCTCTGGGAGAAGTGAGGACTGACATTTTTTTCTCCTGTCCCCAAGAGAGAAAGAAAAGACCATTATTAAGGATGATGGCTAGTTCAATTATAATACACACAACACCGGACAGTTACTTAATTTCATATGGTCAGAGTAAACATGTGTGGGGATACTCAGTACTCATGGGACACATTTTCCCACCAATTGTCACTAAATGCTAAATGCTAAAATGCTGCTCTCCTAGAAAATGAACTGAGAACTGGCCTGTCTAGAGCTTTCTACAACTATTTTAAAACTGCTTTAGATATTGAAAGGGCTCATTGACTGACTTAACCCACTATGATGGCATACAGTCATATTATAAAGAAAATATGGGCAGCTGTGTATTGCAGAAGACTTGTATACTGCTGACGATATGTTGCTGTGATTTTGTAATAAAAAGCTGAATGGCCAATAGCTAAACAGCAGAGGATAGGTGGGATTTCCAGGAAAGGAAAGGAAGAGGAGAAGGAAGCTAGGTGTAGAGAGACATCAGTGAGATGTGGGACATACTTTACAGAGACGAGGTCACCAAGCCATATGGCAGAATGTAGTTAAGTAGAAGTAGGTCAATTTGAGTTATTAAAGCTAGCTGGGAAAAAAGCTTAAGCTAAGGCCGAGCTTTCACAATTAGTAAGTCTCTGTGTTGTTATTTGTAAGCTGGTGGTTCTGAAAATAACAAGAAATAAGAGTTTGCCCTTAGGACACCTGGAACCCTAAAAGACAGCAATTTTGAAAAGTTCTATGAAACAAAACTTTAAACTCATACTACAAAATGAAAGACACCAATCTTAAAAGACACAACTCCAATCATTCCAAAGAGTAAAGCTACGGAGACATTAAGAAATAAGGTAAATTTTATGTCCACCCCTGCCACTTGCCTAAATACAGAGTCTCGGCTTCAACTCCCTCTCCTCAAGGCTCAGGGATCATCACTGAAGGCAAGGCAGAAGAGCCAGAGGCAATGAGTGACTGAGAAACATCTGGACAAAGCAGGGCAGCTGCACATAGGAACAGTTGTGACAGCATGCACAAAACCTGTGCAAACTCAAGCCAGACCAAATCCCCAAACAGGGAGTTACGCATACAATCCCATTCCTGACAATGGAGAAATTAACAATTAGCTGCTGGAAAGGATTAGTTTTCTTTAAGAGTATAGCTCCTGGTAAACTGAACACCCTCCAGTGGAAGGCCACATACCCAAGAATATTTGGGCAGATAGGTCTTAAAAGGTCTTTTTTTTTTTTAAAGACAAAAAGTTCGGTGGATGGGGAAGTGAAATGGGTCTGGGAAAAGTTGGTAGGAGTGAATATAATTAAAACACATTGTACAAAACTCTTAAAGGAGTAATAAAAAGACATCTAGAGGGTGGTAGTGCATGCATGCCTTGAATCCCAGCACTGGGAGGTAGAGGATCTCTGTGAGCTTGAGGCCAGCTTGGTCTACAGAGTTCCAGGACAGCCAGGGCTGTTACACAGAGAAACTCTGTCTCTCAGAAAACTAAAACCAAAACAAACTAAAATGAGAAGTGACAGACAGAGCTTGAGAGAGGATGAAAAGGTGGTATCCAGGGGATTTTGGAGGCTTGGAACTTAGTAGGGGGACTGAAACAGCAGATAAGGACTGCTTTGCCCTCATCCTAAACAGCACAAGGGTGAACTCTATGTAACTTAAATACTCTTAAATACTCACCTTTCACTGGTAATGGGCCAATATTGATGCTGACAATGACACACCCTGCTGGGGAATGGATAGTGAAGAGGCCTTTGGAGGAGGGGAAGCAGAGAGTATGGAAATCTCACCCTTCTCTGAATTTTATTGCCAACCCCAAACTTCTCTTAAAGTTTTTAACTAAAAACAAAAAAAGTCTTAACTATATGCACACTCTATTTTTGAAAGTACGTCAGATATTGTACTTACTAACATCCAGTAAGCAAAGTACACAGACTTTTCAATCTTAAGGATTAATAGGTATTTGTATCTTTTTATATTAAAGGTCATTCAGGATAACACAATTAAAATAATGACAACAAATTCCCAGACTAAAAATTTACACATCAGTTTCTTTGTTAGGTGTTTTGATAGTGATTTATTTCCATCTTTCCTTAACGTCTTGCTTCAAAAATACCTCTTTTTATTTAAAAATCCACGTTTCAGAGGTCATTATCTTGATCCAATCACGGGGAAGGCTGAGATGAGGGGGCATGGACTCAGGGACTACAAAGCCCAGTATGCACCGCTGCGTCAGCAGCCGCTCCAGGGCTGTGGTTTCCTCCGCCGACCTTCCCTCCTCCACCGAGTTTTCACATCCGAGATAGGCACCCACGCCCCTCGCAGGTGCCTCGGTCCAAAGCTGCACGCATCCTCAATACCGACCTGTCTGCGCCCTCGCCTCCCGGGTCCTGCGTCCCAGCGGCGCAGCCCGCCATACCCACCTCACCCGCAGTTCCAGCGCACCGCGCCGCTCCAAAAAGGACGCGCACACGGTTGCTACGGAAACGACGTGACGTTTCGCTGGACTCGCCCAGCGGTCAAAGGTCGTCCTGTAGAGTTCCGCTTCCGGTTCCGGGATCTAGGTTGTTGTGGGCTGGCTCTGGCGTGGGCTGGTTCGGAAGCCGATTTCTGAAGTTCAGGTGTGGGTCGGGGCTGCTCCGGTTCAGTGGCTGCAGACATGGCGGCCTCTACGGCGGCCGGAAAACAGCGGATTCCCAAAGTGGCTAAGGTAGGCGACCGCGAAGGGTCTCGGCACAGCATTGGTGGTGTAGTGCACCGGAGACTCGGGGCAGCGAGCTCTGCGCCTGGGTCGGTGGCTTGGCGCGGGGTCTTCCCACTCCGAGCTCGTCTCGCGTCTGCCCAGCCTTCGTTCCAGGGTGTTGTTTTTGTAATGCGAGTGACAGGTTCGGTTAAGCAAACTTTGAGCTTTGCTAGGCTCTGGGCACCCCCCCCCCCCCAATACACAGACACTTTCATTCGGGGCAGCAGTGACGGAGAAAAACAGGAGTAAGGGAGAAATGGCAACCTTGATAGATGTACCCAGGCACCATGGACCGTGCCACGGGCAAGACCAGAGTGGTGTCAGTAAACCTGAAAGTAAACGCTGTGGAGGAAGCTAGACCTTGAAGACCGAGTGAAAGTTAGACAGTGGAGGGGATAGGAGGAATAGGCTCTGTGCAATGGTATACTTTAAGTTAAACGATGGATTATTATATTTCCAACGGTGGCTAATAGTCCACCAGTGATTGATAAGTGGCGAGTCTTGCACGTAACGTTTACATACAGTCTTTCTCTGGTACAATTTTTCTATGTGCTGTTTGTTTAGAAACAAGTTCTCATTTGCACACGTAATTATTGTAAAGGTTATTAGTGGTACCTTTTTTTTTTTTCCATACTTGAGCCAGTGTGTGTGCGCTGACTAGGTTTTTGTCAGCTTGACATTAGCTACAGTTATCATGGGAAGAGGAATGTCAGTTGATAAAAGCCTTTCATTTGATGATTTGTAAGCAAGTCTGTAAGGCATTTTCTTGACTAATGATAGATGTGGAGGGGTCAGCCTTCTCGGAGTGCCACACCTGGGCAGGTGGTCCAGAGTACTATAAGAAAGCAGGCTGAGCAATCAGTCCAGTAGGCAGTGTTCCTACATAGTTTCCGAGTGAGTTCCTGCCTCCAGGTTCCTGCCCCACTTCCCTTCATGATGGGCAGTGATCCCATTGTGTAAGCCAAGTCATCTCTTCCCTCCCTGAGTTGCTAGTTACTTTTCTTGGTCTTTATCACAGCAGTAAAAAAAATAATAATATATATGTATATGTATATATACACATATATATAACAGTATGTTTGCACTTAGGGTTCATCTAAATCTGAACATGTACTGTGTTAGACAACACAGCTATATGTGCTCAAGAAGCTGACAGGCTGATGATAGGAACTTAATAAGTTTCAGTTGATTTAAAATGTCATGGAAAGTCAACGTGTTGGGTTAAAAAAAAGTAAAGGAGTTGCTGGCAAGTAGTGCCTTCTCTATCCCTCTAAAAGGGAAAAATGCTGTTATTTCAGCACTTTTTTCTCCAGAGGTTTTCACTGTGGACTCATCGATGCCACATATTAGAAAATGCAGGATCTTCCCACCACCCTACCCTGTTCTAGCTCATGGAGAATTGCACGTGTCATTCAAAGAGGGCATCTTGTCCTCATACTTACGCAGCTCACATCCTGGAAAATGATCCTGCGTTTTAAAATCTTGTGTGAACACTACCCAAAATAGAAATGTCTTTATTTTTTTCCTTAAAAGGTGAAAAACAAAGCGCCAGCCGAAGTCCAGATAACTGCGGAGCAGCTCTTACGAGAGGCTAAAGAAAGAGAGCTTGAGCTCCTACCGCCTCCACCTCAGCAGAAGATCACAGATGAGGAAGAGCTAAATGATTACAAACTTCGGAAAAGGAAGGTGAGCCTGCTAGGAGTTCGCTGTGCACACCTCTCCATTCACCACCCACAGCAGCATCGAGGGCCCAGGAGAGAACTCAGAGCCTGGGAGATTTGACCTTGGGCTAATATTTGGGATTATTTAATTCATTAATATTGTGGAAGTTTTATGTCAAATTCTGCAAATTACTGAGAGCACTTGAAAGTAATCTTAATTGTTTTCTTATCGGGAATGAGGGTAGAATATGTTAAAATACTAATTATAGTTCTGGGCAACAACAAAAACTACCTGCCAACAATTCTTCCAGTAGTTGATTACGGCTGCAGTCTTTGCTGTCTCCATAAACTTTAGAGACTAAACACTTGTCATTGTGTAGTTGGAAGTTTCTGTCCCACCAGAAATTCTCAAATACCTGGCACCCACTTCTCAAATAATTTGGGCCAGTAGCTCAAACACGTTAATGTCCAGCTCTTAGGCTTGAATTACCTCCTAATTCTTATCTATGTTTGGCCATGTGGCTTAGTACTTTTGTTTAGTCCAGCATTCTCATATTGCATCCTCTGTGTCTGGTTGGTGATGCTTCTGTGCTTTTCCTTTTCCTAGAATTCTCCTAGTCTGGTTGCCCCACCTCTACTTCCTGCCTGGCTACTGGCCAGTCAGTGTTTTATTAAAATCAACACAAGTGAAAAGGCTTTACATGTACAAGAGCATTGTCCCATATTTCCCCTTTTTGTCTTTTTAAAACAAGAGCCCCAAATCTAATCTTTGTTGTGTAGCTATTTTCTGACAATTATCTATAGAAACTTATATAACCAACATTCTAAACAGAGACAAACATCCATAATCCATTTTGGGGGGAATATGGGCCATGGTTCTCTTTACTACTTCCTGCTGATTGGGGGACACTGGTAATCATTAGGGGATGCTGAGAAAATTCAGGATTATGGTCAAGTCCTGACTAGAGTAGTCTGTGAGGGTGGATCATGTTGAAGTGGTTCTGGATGCAGAGCTCAGGGGAAACTGCAACAGAGGCTCTGAAACATTGGACCATCTGAGCAATCCATTCCCATCAGGGGTCTTCCTTCATCAAACCTTATTTTCTTTAACCCTAAATGAATCCACAGCTTCTCATTTTCTGTGGTAATAAGAAAACCTCTCCTCCAAAGTAACCTATCGTTTGACTTAAATTTTGAAGTCAAAATATTTTCAAAGAAAATAGGATGGTTTAATCCAGCAGCATTTATAATCACGTGCCTCTCAACAGCTCTTGCTCCTTCTGCAGTCAGAAATCTTAAGAACTTTATGATTTTTCTTTTCTCTCCCAAACCTATATATATTTTTAAACACACTGTAAATCATTTAGAGGGTTTTTTATCTTCTGAATCTATCTTTACTGTATATCTATATCTTTTTCTGACCACATGAGCCTTTAATCTGCTAAATGAAATGGCTGGGGTTAAAGCCTCAGCTATGGTGTTGTCTCCACCCAGCTCCTTGGTCTGTAGCTTCATGGCAGAGCTACCAGCAAGAGTCACATTTACCCCCCCAACTCTAGGGAATTTTAAGGTCCACACTGCCCTAAAGTAGAGCACTGCTACCTGCTGCTCATAAACACCATTTAAGTGTTTGGCAGCAGGGCCTCTTAAAAGAGTCCTGTGGTTTTTGCTGGTAACACTAAGTCAAGAAGCCTTTCTTAAAGAACTTGTGCCTCTGCTTGCTTCTAGCAAACAAACAGAGCTGTCCCAAGAAAATGCTGCTACCTTTTAAAGCTTTCTCAGACTTTGCCATCAGTGTACATTTCCCCACATTGGAAATGTCTGTCCCATCAGATCATTGTAACCCTGTAGGGATCTTCCTGTTTCTCAGCATCTAGGATAGATTTTTTTTTTTCTTTAAAAGAACGAAATGGGTAAGTTTTATTACGAGGCAAAGCCCCTTTCTCTTTAATATATCACCCCTCTTTTTGCCTTTCAGACTTTTGAAGATAACATAAGAAAAAATAGGACTGTGATTAGTAATTGGATAAAATATGCACAATGGGAAGAAAGCCTAAAGGAAATTCAAAGGTAAAATTGCTATAATGCACTTTTTATATATAAGAATACTATAAACTATCATGTGAAAAACTAGGAAAAGTAAAGCACAGGACTGTACTGTTAGTCTTCCCAGCTTCTGTCCCATGGCATCTCAAGGTTCTTCTGAGGGTGCTCAGGGGACTAGGGAGGACGGTCATAGAGTGTACATGGGTCTTGCCGCTATTTCCCTGTAAGTAAAAACACAGTGTTTTCTCTGTGTTTATGTGTCAAAGCTAAAAGTGTTCTGCTGAAATCTGTTATCAAGATAGAAAGTGTAGCCTTTGCTTTCTGTCCACCAGCCTCTCTGCACTCCCCCTCCCTGCCCTGCTCTGCTGTGCCTCCCCAATTCCTAAGCACACCATAGCTCTTCATTATGACATTTGTTTGCTCTCTGCCTTGACTCCTTGAAGGGACTCTCTCCACTAACCTTGACTTTAAAACATTCTCAGTTCTGGAGTTCCTTCTGTTCAGTGTGTTTCACCAAACATTGCCATCTCTTTCTCTGTTTCCTGTGCAGACATTGACTATAATGTTAGGGCATTATGAAAGAATTGCATGCCTCTCTCTCTTTAAGATTGTATGGTAATTTAAGTCCATCATTGCTTTTCTCTTTCTCTGATCAGCACTTGACTCAGGCTAGGTAGCCAACAAACAGTATGGTGTCGCAGCGAGTTTGCCATGACTGCTGCATATCTGCTATGTGCTGCTTTTGATGCGCTTCATCTCTTACTTGTTAAGGGCTCGATCCATATACGAGCGTGCTCTAGATGTAGACTATCGGAATGTCACACTCTGGCTGAAATATGCAGAAATGGAGATGAAGAACCGCCAGGTCAATCATGCCCGAAATATCTGGGACCGAGCCATAACAACTCTGCCACGAGTCAACCAGTTCTGGTAAGCCTCTGACTGTACAAACCCATCTTTTGTGAGTTAGAAAAGGAAAACTTGTTGTGTATTGGGTTTATTTGCAGTTATAATAATTTTATATATTGAACCTCACATTCTACTTTTCCTTAAAATACACTTGTCTTTTAATGTCACATAATCTACAAGTCATAATCTTAATGCTCCATAGCTATGTAATTAAAACTTAAATGTAACAAAGCATTGAAGATGTCAAAGATTCCTTTTTCCCTAAGTCATTTTGATCATAGTAGGCATCTTTGGATGGTTCTATATCAGGTACAAGTACACATACATGGAGGAGATGTTGGGTAATGTTGCTGGTGCCCGTCAAGTGTTTGAGCGCTGGATGGAATGGCAGCCTGAGGAGCAGGCCTGGCACTCCTACATCAATTTCGAGCTGAGATACAAAGAGGTGGAGCGGGCCCGTACCATTTATGAACGCTATATCCTTTGAATGAGGTATAAGTGTTGTCATGAGTGTCTACCTCCCAAAAAAGATGTTGTGGTCAAGAGGTGGTGACATTGAAGGTCAGGAAGGCAAGTTTCATCACTTTCACATTTTTTGTAGGGATGGATTGTTTAAATAAAATTGTGTAGTCTGGGTGATTTGAGTCTTTTCAATGATATGGGTTCATTTTTGGTTTTTGCACTAAATCTTGGCTGCCAGAACCATAGGTCTATGTTTAACATTAGAACTATTAATGGAGATCATCCAGAGATTCATTGCTTACTACTTGTGACTCCAGAGCCGTTTAATTTCTTGAGCCTCTGTGTCCTTTGTATACAAGAAAAAGTAAGACTAAGCATAGCGAAGCTAAGGGTGTACTCATTGGTAGGGCACTTGCTAGCATATTTTGAGGCCCCGAGTTTAGGCCTCAGCACTACAGAAAATAGCTGTTGGCAGGCTAATGTTAACAACTAGATGGTGTCTATGAAAGCACTCTTAGAAATGGCTCTGTGATCTTCTTCACCCAGAGGCACCTTGTTCACAGATGGCCACACTTGTTAAAATGTATTTGGAGCCCCAAAATTTGTAAAGATGTATAGGAAGTGAACATTTTGTGTTCTTCAGCATGCAGTTTCAGGCTGAAGTCAATTTCAAGTGTGTGTGTGTGTATACACGTATATATGTATGTATAGTGATGCTCAAGTGTGAAGGCAAGAGGGGTCCATACTGTATCCACAAGGAGCTTTCTCCCCCTCTGCAGCCAGTAGGTTAGGGTTCTGACACCTATAGTGAAGTAGTCTGAGGCTAGTTGCTTGATGTTCATATAAGTAGATGGCTTAGTGTGGAGACCTGTGTTTGGATCCCTAGCACCCATATAAATAGCTGGGCTCCATGGTCCCTATCTGTAACCCCAGGACTGGAGCAGTGGAGATGGGAGGATCCATAGGGTGTTAGACCAGTCATAGCTGAATGGATAAGACATTCAGCCTCTGGCCCCTTACATTTATGCACATATATGCATTTTGTGCACACACAGGACACACACACACACAAGTAAATAGCTAGGATGTGCTGTTTTTAGAATGTAAAGCTATGGTCCGTGAGAGACTTCACATCTTCCTAGGATTGTGGTTTGGCGTTCAGTAATCAAGAGTTCTCAGTGGCTTTACAGAACTGCTGCGAACAGTGAGAACCTTACTGTGCAACATTAAGATTAATTTCTCTTATTTGTTTGATGGCCTAGCAGAGGTTTGAGGAGCACTTGGTTTGTGGCAGATGATATTCTAAACATTTAATATTGCCAGTACTTGTAAAAACCCTGCAGTCCTGCAGCCACTATATTGTATAGGTGAGGAAACTGAGATGTGAATGATTAAATGAAGTAACTTGCCCAGGGTCTCAGGTGGTGATGTAGGTGTATTTGACCCCAGAAAATCAGCCTCATAACTGATAATCTTCACATCTTTGGTACATCTAAATACATTAATCCCTGGAAATTGTCAGCTTCCTCAAGGAAGGATGATGTGCCCTGGTCATTAAATGGCAAGTGAAAACGTTCTCTAGCTTTGGATAGCAGCTTTCTTTTTGTGGCAGATTGCTCTACTCCTTCTGGGTAGACTGCTGTTACTGAGCATTTAATGTGATAGGAGTTTTTATTGACCATGTGCTTTTGGCCAGAAAGTGCTGGGTTCCATAAACATTCCTCTTGTAAAGGCGGCGGTGGTGATGGATGAGGTTGTACTGTTCTCTCTGCCACACACTGAAATAGAGATGGGTGACTCATTGAAGGTCAGATGGCTTATAAGCAGGTTGGGATTTCCTTTGGCTTCAGGCTTCTGTGTGTCCCCACTGCTGAGTCAGTACTGAAGGCATATCAGGGTGACATGACCCCAGCTTCAGTACACATGGTGCAGGGCTGCGCTGCTGGGCTTGCCTCAGCCTGCATCACTGGCCCGGCTGTGCTCTCCCAGCTCTCTCCTTTACTCCCTGTACTTGTGCTTGTACACCCTGCTGTGAAGAACTGGATCAAGTACGCCCGGTTTGAAGAGAAGCACGCTTATTTTGCTCATGCGCGGAAAGTCTACGAGCGAGCCGTTGAGTTCTTTGGAGATGAGCATATGGACGAACACCTATACGTGGCCTTTGCTAAATTTGAGGAAAATCAGAAAGAAGTAAGCACACAATGGGTTCATTTCTGTTTTATTTGATTTGCTTCTCCATAGAGAAAACGCTTTCTAGGTACAAAAACATAACTTCAGACAGAACAGCATGTATGTATTGCTGAGTTTCAGCTTGGAGCTGAGTGGCTATGTATGATAACTGTCTTGGTTAAATTCTGCTTTGTTTGAAAATTGGGCCTTTTAAATATGAATACCTGGAGTTAGGTGTTGTGACACAATCTATAATTCCAACACTCAGAATGTTGACGATTGGACCCTGAAGCAATCCTCAACTTTGGAAGGAGCATAAGTTTGGAGCCAGCTTAGAGTGCATACCACATGTATAAACTAATGGAGTCTTTTGGAATCCTGATTCAAGGGCTCTGTAGATAATAAGCTAGGGCGGCAAAGAACCAGTGCCCTCAACCAGAGAAAAGAATGTAGAATAGAAACATAGATTGCCCCACAAATAAGCCAGTTCTTTTCTTCCTTGGAATACACAGAGAATAATAGAATTGGAGAGGTGAGATTCTAAGAGACAAGGGTTAGAACAGGGTTTTAAGTGGGACAATGACTAGATGATTATTACTGAGCTTCTGGCTAGTTGGTGAAGGTATTCTGAGGCAAGGAAGGCACATAGTAGGAATGCAGAGGATGAAGCTCAGTGGGAGAGCACTTGTGAGCGTGGCTGAAGCTCTGGGTTTGATCATCAGTATGAAGGAGGCAGCTGCTAAAACTAGAGTCCAACAAGGAGGTTTTGGAATGTTCTCAGTTAGAAATGAAGTGGGTCAGCATCAGGGTAGAGGAGGAAAGAGCAGTGTGAAGAGATAGCAATAACAGCCCTTGTTGAAAGAGCAGTAAAGGAAAGGAGAAGGGGAGAGGAGCCACAGCAGACTTGTGGGCTTTGGGTGTGAGCAGGCATGTCGTGGTGGTGCTTACCAGCCTGGGAAGGACCCAGGACAGGTGAGGAAAAAACAGAGGCTTAGTTTTAGACAGTATTAAATGTGGAGCTAAAAATCAGCATTAGTCTTTTCTGATCGGCCTCAAAATTTAATTTATAAGTAATAGGTTGCAGATATTCTCAAGGTGGGACTAAAATGAGATTATGTTTTAGATGATAATCTTCCTATCTGCTTTTAGTTTGAACGGGTACGAGTTATCTACAAATATGCCCTGGATAGAATTTCAAAACAAGAGGCCCAAGAACTCTTTAAAAACTATACCATCTTTGAGAAGAAGTTTGGTGACCGGAGGGGTATTGAAGATATCATTGTGAGCAAACGGAGGTTCCAGTATGAGGAAGAAGTGAAGGTGGGTGCTGCTCTGGGAGGCTGCTGTTGTCAGAGCTCTCTGTGCATTGAGTTGGGCTAGTGAGTGCTCGTGATGTGTCTGATAGACTAAGCATCTATTTCAGGCAAATAGGAATAATTGTGGCTTAAAGAAAGGAGAGCAAGCCATACTGGATTTCCTGTGCCATTTTCCATGTGGGAAGTCCTTTCACTGGGAGCAGGAACTGGGCAGGATGGATCATACCTGTAATCCCAGCATTTGGGAGCTAGAGGCAGAAACAATTGCTAGTTTGAGGCCAGCCTATGTTTCATATCAACTCCATGTCTCTGAAGATATGTGACATCTATTTGAGCTCACTTTTGGAAAGGTCAGAGATGGGTCCAAACACCTGCTTTGTATGAGCAAGAGCTCTACGATAATTGTGTTCTAATCTCTAATCTGCCATTTCAGGTTTAGATAGCAGTATTTTCTCTGTGTTCTTGTATCTTTTACTTAGTCAGATTGAGGTAGCTCCTGACCAAGTACCAAGTCTCATGTTAAATGAAGTGGTAGGTCAGTGTGTTCAGGATACATTACTATTATGTGAAAAGGTGTTTCTTGATTTAGAGTCTGATATAAACCCATTGTAATTTCATTATCAACGTAATGATAAATGATTACATGTGTAAAAAGTACATTTATACAAGCTGGAAGCTGTGTGGTGGCTCAAGGCTATGGTCCCAGGACTGGCCAAAGCAAGATAATTATAAATGCAAGGCCAGCTGAAGCTATGGAGTGAGACCCTGTCTCAGAAACAAGCAAACAAACGGAGTGTCATTACCAAGTAGTAGAGGAAAGCGGCTCTGCTGTGAGGTGCCAGCCAGTGCCCTTTTACAGGCCTGTACAGTCTAGGGATGGTGTTTTCAGAATGAGATAACAGGTAAAAACTAAGGGGAAAGGGCTAAAATACAGCAGTTTGCAGTCTCTCTATAGTCCTCACGGCCTGTCAAGTCCAGCTCTGGTTCTTTTTTATTCATTAAGCTGTTTCTTCCAGGCCAATCCACACAATTACGATGCCTGGTTTGATTACTTACGCTTGGTGGAAAGTGATGCAGAAGCTGACACTGTGCGAGAAGTCTATGAGAGAGCCATTGCCAACGTGCCACCCATCCAGGAGAAGAGGCACTGGAAGCGTTACATCTATCTCTGGATCAACTACGCGCTCTATGAAGAGCTGGAAGCCAAGGTGCGAAGGTGAACTGTGGGTCGGCCATTAATGGCTTCCTTAACCCAGTATCATGGCTGTCGGTAGCAACTCATAGTTGCAAACTTTGAGACAAACTTACATGGTAATATATTGTATATTTAATAAAATCAGTCTGGCAATTGTCGCACAAATAAAGGAAACTCAGAGCCAGGTCTCAGGGAAAGGCTGAGATATCAAAGAGAGGAAACACCACAGTCAGATCTCACTCAGCTGTCTTCCAGCTTCCTCAGCCTCGCTCCTCCTCGTGGCTTCTACTTCCTCATATCTGTACCATTTGTTTCAGGTTAAGATCAAAGGTGTGAGCTACTACTATTTGGTAATTAGCCTTGAACTCAGAAATACAGAAAGATCTCCTCTGTCTCTGGAGTTATGGGATTAAAGACCTGGCACCACCACTGCCTTCCTGGGAGTCTGGAACTCCCTCTGTAAACAAGCTGGCAGCAAACTCAGATCTGCTGGGATTAAAGGTGTAAATCAGTACTCTCTGATCCTCCTAGACGACTGTGGGTAGATCTCTGATATTTCAGACTGGTTTTTATTAAATATGAAACACCACAGGCAATGGTGGTGCATGCCATTAATCCTAGCATTTGAGAGGCAGAGGTAGGAAGATTTCTGTGAGTTCAAGGCCAGCCTGGTCTACAAAGCAAGTTCCAGGACAGCCAGAAATGTTACACAGAAAACCCTGTCTCAAAAAAACAAAACAAAAACACAAAAGTCTGGAGCGATGCTGTGCCCTCTGATATTCCAGACTGATTTTATTAAATATACAATAGATACCACAGATTTAGTTTTGATTCTTTAGGACTCTGTCCCCATGTACATCATTTACACTATGTGCCTTTTGAGGTGGTATTTGGTTTTCAAACCTCGAGGCACAATTAGAGCGATAGCATCTAAAACCTGAAAGGGAAACAGTGGCCCATGGAGCAGTTGAATTACCACAGCTTCCTAATGTGTCTGTCACAAAGGATTGTGGTCAGATTGTGGCATTTCCAGCAATAGGTTAGGGTACGGATAACCTAACAGGTAAAGACTACCCTCTGTTAATCTGAGGCCAGGAGACCTCTCTGCTGTCAGGCCTTTTCTACAGAGACGAATTCAGACTTTTAAATGGCCAAAGTTTGATAATGAAAGCTCATTGCTATTTTTGATCATAAGTGAAATTAATATTTAAAAATAACATCTTGAGAAATGGGGAGTGTATGTTTCTACTAGTAGTCATGAAATTATTAAAGTATTGACATAATTTTTTAAAAATTACTTTAATCTTAATACAGGATCCTGAGAGGACAAGACAGGTTTATCAAGCATCTTTGGAACTAATTCCTCACAAAAAGGTACACTTGATGGATCAAAATTCTGTTTTATTACTTGTAAAATAACTTGTTTCAATTGAAAATTTTCAAGTGATTGGCACCATGAGAATCAAAAAAGATACAGTCTTTGCCTGAGGAAAGTCTGCTGTCTAGTTGGTATGGCAGCCTGTATTGTGACAGGTAATGCAGATACATGGTAGAATTTCAGGGGAATTCAGAAGGCAGATTGGGAGAAAGAGGGCAGCACATGCATGGAAGACTCCAGGTGGGTCTGTTGGTAAGGGAGCGTGTTTGTGTTATGCTGGGTAGCACACACCTTTAATTCCAGCATTTGGTGGACTTGTGTGAGTTAGAGGCCAGCCTGCTCTACAGCGCAAATTCCAGGACAGTCAGGGCTACACAGGGAAACCCTGCCCGGAAAAAACAAACAACGAAAATGTTACTCTACCACATTCCCCACAGAGAAACAAAGTTCTGTTCTGCTTTAGAAGTGTTGAGTTTTTCTTAGAAATAAGATGTTTTACCAACTCATAAGCATCCCACAAATGCTAGAGTGCTAAGTAGAGGCTGTCATGCCGTGAAGTTTATAATGTAGTGTCTGTTCTATGTCGTCATAGGTGTACATGTGTATACAAATTTTATTACACTTTATTTATGAGGGGAGGGCTGTGCATGTTCCATAGTACACATGTGGAAGTCAGAAGACAATTTGGGGAGTTGGTTCTGTCCACCGTGTGGGTTCTGGAGAGTAAACACAGTAAACACAGTAAACACAGTAAACCCTTTCACTGGCCTCATAGTATATTTTTAACTATTAAATAATGCCATCTTTGCTTAAAAGCAAACTACATCCCTCCTCACCCTGAAATGTTGCTAATGGCCTTTTGGTTAATTTAAATGAGTTTCTTAAGCCACATCTTTTTTGTGCTTTTGTTTTATAGTTCACATTTGCCAAGATGTGGTTATATTATGCACAGTTTGAAATACGACAAAAGAATCTGCCATTTGCCCGAAGAGCTTTGGTAAGTAAAGGAGCAGTACGTTCACTAAGTCTTAGGAGAGGAGGGTTAAGCTCTTCATGCTCACAACTGGAATGGTTCCTACTGAAAACAAGCAGCAGAGCACACACCAGTAAGCCACCCCTTGCTTAGGCTACAGAGCAAAGGAGTAAGTGGTGAGTGGCAACAGAAATTTATCTTTTATAGCCTGGGACATGTTAGCAAACTCACAGATAGTACTTTAAGAATAAGTGATTAGCAAGTGTTCATTCTAAGTGGAATCTAAACATAACCATTCTCCCTCCCTGCAAGGAGAATTTAAGGAAACAATGGTGGGGTAGAGTGTTAGGAATCTAAAGTATCTTCTGGACTTTGCATGGCTCTTACACTCAGACCCAACAGCAGCATCAGTGGCCTGCAGAAAATTTGCACAAGATCCAACCATCCGGCGTGGATGAGGGAGGAGCTGATGGGACTCTACCTCCAGCTGGGGAGCCATAGGCAGCTGGTGGCTGCTGAGGAGAAAACAGCCATTTTTCTTCAGGGGTGTAGCTGCTGATAGGTTGCCTATGCTCATGCAAGCAAAACTAACTGGACCCAATGTGACACGAAGGTGGGCAGAACATGGAAGAGAGTGGGGGAGGGGAATTGGCAGTGGATATTATCAAGATACATTGTATATGGGTACAAATCGTCAAGAGATACAAAAGTAGCATTTAAAGAGCATTAGAAAGTAATTCTTTAATTGTATGCATTCTATTTAAACACCAGAAATATCTACAGCTACCAGCTAACTGGCCCCAGATTGGTAGTCTGGAATTGTCTGATCTTGTGCAAAATTTTTGGTGTATTAAATATACCTTTCTCATAATTTGTCAAAAGTTGTCTCAGTAGGATAGAATACTGTGTATGCACACAATTTTTCTAAAGATACACTTGCCTCCTGTGGGTAGTGTGTCAAGTTTGATTACCTTTTTATTTAAAGGTTTGTATGCTTAACATCCTGTTTTTTTCTAGGGGATCTTGAGGGGTCTACAATCTAATAGTTGTGTAATTCTGCAATATTGCCTGTGGCTGAGCAGTCATCTCTGTGCCTGTTGAGCAAGTGTACAGTAGGATCGCACAGCAGCTGCTCTGTGCAGATCAACTCTAGGACAGGCTGACAGTGACAAAAGTGGAGCCATTTGTATAACAGTACGCCTGGCCATTTTATTCTCCAGGGGACTTCCATCGGCAAATGCCCAAAGAACAAGTTATTCAAAGGTTACATAGAACTAGAGCTACAGCTTCGAGAATTTGACAGATGCCGGAAGCTTTATGAAAAGTTCTTGGAATTTGGACCTGAAAACTGTACCTCATGGATTAAGTTTGCAGAATTAGAGACAATCCTTGGTGATATTGATAGAGCCCGGGCAATCTATGAATTAGCCATCAGCCAGCCGCGCTTAGACATGCCAGAGGTAATGATCCCAAGTTGGATACATTTTCAATACTTATCAAGGATTTCCCCATCTATGTGCTGCGTGTGTAAACAGTTTCTGCTCTCATGAGGATTCTTCTGTTGGTTGAATAGGAAAGTGGGCTGGGGGTAGTTGTCAGCAGCAGCCCCTGCTCATCGGACAGGAGAGGTTAAAGGGCATGAGGAGGAGAAAGCTAGTTAAGTAGTGAGTTCGGTAGTTAAGCCACAGGCAGCACTCAGCCATAGCTAGGACTAATTGGAGTCTCACAAGAGCCGCAGAGCTGCCCTAGCCTCTGCTCTGTACCAACATGACCCTGCGTCATGGCAGAGCTTCCTAGACGGCTGGTAAACCTGTGGTCTCAGTTCCTCCAGTACTGCCAGCTCCGGTGCCCACGCCCCAGTTTTTCCTTGTGTCTGTGGTTTTTTGAACTCAAATGACAAGAAATTTGTATTGGGGTTAGGGACACACACACATAGTGGCTAATCTGTCGTATTTTCTCCCTAAAAGTTAACTGCATATGACAAGATCATGGAAGTACCTGGAATTCTTAACAAACTCTGGTTGTGTTGAACATTTGAAAAATTTCAAAAGAAAATGTAAAACTAAATCCAAAGACTTTTTTTTTTTCTATCTTAAATTCTAGTCACATTTGGCAGGCTTGTGAATGATGTATTATTTCATCCACATGCTGTCCTAATTGTTGAGTGAAAAGTCTTAGGTCCTTGGATGTGGGTCAGGATGGATGAACTATAGGGCATGTGGCTTTTTAGTGCCAAGACTGACCTGCTATTTTTCTTAGGTACTTTGGAAATCATATATTGATTTTGAGATTGAGCAGGAAGAAACTGAGAGAACACGAAACCTTTACCGACAGTTGCTTCAGCGAACACAGCATGTCAAGGTAGCCTTTTATTCTGTACAGCACTTTGGGTGTTTTCAGACAAATTTGTGGTGATATATTGTATATTTAATAAAAATAGTTTTAAATATCATAGACAGGGAACAAACCACAGCCAATTTTCACCCTGCCAACTCTTGAGGCCTGTCTCCTGAATCCTTGGACTACAAGTGTCTCCATCTTCTGCCCACTGGGGAAGTGCCCACCAGGGAAGTGGCAGGGGAAGCTGACTCCTCCCTTCTCTCCCTCCGCCCAGCTGTCTCACTTCCTGATTCAACTTTCCTAGAGCTAGGATTAAGGTGTGCGCCCCACTGTCTGGCTGTTAGGCCAGATGGATCTCTGCCTCCCAAGTGATGGAATTAAGGGCCTGGGTCATCTCACTGACCTTCATGGCTTGGCTCTGTGGGTGGCTCTGTCCTCTCATATTCCAGACTATTTTTATTAAATATACAATATATCACCACACAGATTATTTTAAATAATGTTTTTGTTCTTAGATTCTGTTGTTCTCAGAGTCTAAGAATATTAAGTGTAACTGAGGTCATTGTTTAAGCTGCTCATCAATCTCTTGGAAATCACAAGTTTCAAGAGTTTAAACTATGTCAGACACCTAAAAGCAGGAGAGTTTTGGTTCTGACAAAGAAGTTCAGTGTATGTTCAAATATGTTCAGTATATTAGTTTGTGGTGCTAGCAATGGTACATCATCAGCTATCATGAACTGGAGAAATTGGGCTTATCACCATATGTCACTGTCTTTGGAGTGGCATATTTAATTTGGTTCTGTTAATTTTTTAAAGGTATGGATCAGTTTTGCTCAGTTTGAGTTATCATCGGGGAAAGAAGGAAGTGTGGCTAAATGCAGACAGATTTATGAAGAGGCTAATAAAAACATGAGAAACTGTGAAGAAAAAGAAGAGAGACTTATGTTGCTGGAATCCTGGCGAGGTTTTGAAGATGAATTTGGAACAGTATCTGACAAGGAAAGAGTAGACAAACTCATGCCAGAAAAGGTCAAGAAGAGAAGAAAGGTCCAGGCCGACGATGGGGTAAGAGCTGAGCACCAGAGCTTATTCATCTCATGTCAAAGGAGCAGAAGTGCACTGACTGAAATGTGGGCCTTGAAGTAGTGTTGGAATATTCTTAAAAGCAGAAGTAGATGCCTGGATAAGAACCACTTCTGGTCTGGCTACTGGGAACACAGCCAGAGGTGGAAAACAGGGCAGCTGGGAAGGTGGCAAAACATCTTAGGGGAGTCTAGGAAGTACATGAAGTGTCATATGTAGAGTGGGAAGTGTGTGGGGGGGAGGGGCGAGGGATTCACCTTTTGGAGAAGAACCAATCCTGAGAAGGCTTTGTAAGGTAGAGTAAGTTTGATGGGAGAGCCTGCATTTCAGGACAATATTTAGAAATCAAATCCATGATCAACAGGAAGAGAAAAGGTAAGAGCTGAGTCCCAAGAATACACGGCATCTGCTACTAAATATTGAGTAAAACTCAGAATTTAAGATTGTTTTGCTTGTATATGTGTACCATGTGCATGCCTAGTGCCACTGGAGATGAGAAGGCTGCATTGGATTCTTCTGCAACTGGATGGAGTTAAACAGTTGTGAGCGAGCCACCATGTGGGTGCTTGGAATCTAATCTGGGTCCTCCTAAGAGCAACATGTGCTCTTAACAGCTGAGCCATCTTTCCAGCCATAAAACGCAAAATTTTAAAGTCTTAGACATATGACTGCAGGGTGGGGTTGAGGTGCCAAGCATTTTGCCAACAGAAAAGCTTGCTTCGAAGGGTTAGTTTTCCTCCACTTGGTCCTTTGGAGACTTCTATCTTCTGAGCAGTTGTTTAGACCCAGCCTTTTGTTCCTTCTACAGAAGGATGTGATCTTGCTTTGTACAGTAAACATAGATGAATTTGAACTCTGGGTTTTCCAGATACATTCTGAATAAAGCATGTTCCAGCTTATAACTGATGTGTTTAATTTCGCAGTCTGATGCCGGCTGGGAAGAATACTATGATTACATCTTTCCAGAGGATGCTGCCAACCAGCCTAACCTCAAGCTTCTGGCAATGGCCAAGCTTTGGAAGAAACAGCAACAAGAAAAGGAAGCTGCCGAACAGGACCCAGATAAGGACATTGATGAGAGTGAATCCTCATCTTTTTAAATGCTGTAATTTATATATATATATAATAGTTTGAAACTTTGACTTCTGAAAGTTTTTATATATTTACCCAGCAAGGAGTTGTTCTTGATAGCTACCTTTGAATTATTTTTTGAAACACTCGAGTTAAATGTGGATGAGAAATTGAGAGTAAAGGAATTTTTTTTTTAACAATTTTGTTACCTGAGTCCTAACTTTCCTATGATTTGCCTATATTGTCTATTACATGAAATTAATGTACTCAGCCTATTCTAGGCGAAGCTGCAGGCTTGACTCTTGCTCCAAGATGGGGTTCCGACTGTCCTGGAACTCACTCTGTAAACCAGCCTGCCATGGATTTAGAGATCCTCCTGCCTCTGCCTCTGAGTGCTGGGATTAAAGGCATGTGCTACCGTGCCAGGCGCAGGGCTGGCGCAGGTGACTTATGTTCGCAGTCCATTCTGCAGGAAAACTGAAGTCCCAGGTGTGTCGTGACAGTCTTAGTACTGGTACTTACTGTGGTGGCTTTGCGCTCAGTCTTTCTTTTCCATTTCCTCAGCTAGATGAGGCCATGTCATGAACCTCACATTGATGACTCCATTAGGAAAGGAAAACGCTCGTATCCATCTAGGTCCTGCGCTGTCAACCCCCACCTCCCCCCTTTTCAGCCTTATGTCCACTCCTTATACAGTTAAACGGACTTGGGCTACTTTAACCTCTAGAATCCTCAAGGAATTTGTAGCGCCTCTATTTTTGGGCCAAGTTATTTGCCAGGAACATTTTAATTTGGCTTCCATTTTACTCTTACCATCAGTTTTTAAAACTGGTTGAGTTTTATAGTAGCTATTTAGAAGACAGTGGCCTGCATATACAGATCCTCTTAGGCAGTGTCCTATGTTTGAATAAATGTGGGAAATTTGGGGGTTTTGTTAATGTCTTTTAAGTTTTTAGAGTGCTTTGAACCTTCCATATGATGCTTAGGGCATGCCTCATCACAGCACTGCTGCTCATTTCCCAGGCTTCGTGAATTCTGCAGTTTTGACTGCCGAGAATATGCATCTGCTAGCATGCCGTAGAACTTGTTAACTCATAACTGATGCTTAACAGTTGTCATGTAACAGCAGGTGTGCAAAGGCCCTACAGTGACTGTGTGCTCAGTGATGACACTGAAATCAGCATAGTAACACAGTTGTTGCTGCTCACATTGTGGAGTAGCATTTGCCTAGTCTTGGAGGCAGGCAGTCTTTTAATCCGTACTTCACAGACATATTTTCTTGTCCTGTTCACTACCCAATGCCTAGAACTGTTTACCTTTAAGAACCACTAGTAAACAACTGGTTATTAAATGTCAGTATTTTTATTACCTAAGCTGTTTATTACTATCACTAAATTTGGACTTGAAAAGCCACCAGACCAGCACCAGGCTCAGTGTCAGCGTAAGTATGTCCTTTGAGTTTTAAGATGGAGGTGAAAGCAGGTCAGAATGCTAGTTCTGTAACTAAGCCTTCCGACTCCGAACATCTAAAACACAAGTTAGTGACTCACGTGCCAGTGTGAAAGGCTTGAAAGAAATGTCATTCTTCCTTGAGAGGACAAATTCATTCTCCCCAGCCTTAATATCCCCAAATAGCAAGTAAATGCTTTCAAATCTGGTGCTACCACCTAAGAGCAAGATAAGGATTACTGGAGGCAAGTTCAAGGCCAGCCTGGGCCACTGAGCAAGACCTTATCTCAAAGGGGAAAAAATGAATTCCAACTACTGGAGGCAAGTTCAAGGCCAGCCTGGGCCACTGAGCAAGACCTTATCTCAAAGGGGAAAAAATGAATTCCAACACACACATTTTAATGGACAGTTCACATGGTCTTTGTTACTACTTTACTGCCTGAATATTTCAGTACATATCTGTGATCTAATTACAGTCTTTAGGAGTTGGTTATGCTCTTTTAGCCTCAATTCTAAGCAGGATTGAGCATTGTTCACGGAGATCTGGGCCAGCGGAGGAAGGTATTATTTGGGAGGATTTTCACACCGTAAGAAGGGAGGGAGCTTAAGTGTGCTGGACAGGGGTGATTTCACATGTGCATTAAAAACATTTTATATAAAGGTCAAAACAAAGAGGCACCATATCCTAAACAATTCTCCATAAACCTGATTAAAAGACAACAAACTTCAGAAGACATTCATAGTCAACAATGTATTTTACTATACATTTCAGATTTATACATTTCATATATGCTTTTAAAGCTTCAGTTAACAGTTCAATACAAAATAATATATATATTTATATATTTATATATGTGCAGCAGTGGTTCTCAGGCACAGGATTTAAGAGGAGAATGGAGGGAATCTTTCCTTGGCATGTACTGCAAACTGTCATCCATGACAGTGGAACGTGTCCTGACTTAGCTGCCGTGATTGAATTTTACTATGGCAAACAGTTTGAACATGGAGATTTGAAGTAAGTCTGTATTTTCTTGAAGTCTTTGAGACCTAAATGATTACTTTCCTCCTAATAGAGCTCCAAGATGATCCTATGAAAATAATATGTCCACAAACTTGTCTGGAACACCTGCCTAAGAACCACTGCCTATGGTTATTCAATGTCCTCGGGCCTCACAGGATGAGGTAATGGTATGATGGATTTCTTCTCAGTGTCTCTGGAAAGTGCTTTCCTCATATCTGTTAGGAAGCAAAGATTAATGTAAGCAACCAATATCAAACTTTTTAAAAACAAATTGGTTAGGTTCTTATCAGGTTTTGTGCCCTCATTGCAGTCCTAGGTGGTATGTGCTCATGAGGCTCCCACCTGCAAGTATGCCTGGTGCTAACCAAACCCCACCTAGAAGTCAAGAGAACACATCTTTACTATGAAGTGATCATTTTATAGAAATTAATTTAGACTAACCAGCCAGTAGTTAACTAAGTTCATAAATGTGATTCTTTGGGATTTATTAAAACGAGTACTGAGGCCTATGGTGAAAATAACTATTTTGACGTTCTCTTGGAGTTACTGCCATGTCAAGGTACTTACCGTAGGCATCCTCGTCAGGTTCCCCATTGCTGGCTGAATAGTACTCTATGACTGTCCTGTAGACGCTGTAACCCAGCTGCTTGTACATGTTGACTGCAACTTGATTGGACACTCTTACAAAGAGATCAACAAAAAATCCACCTTTTCTTTAACAAAGAAAAAGAAAAAAATGTTAAAACTGTTAAGAACTCTAGGCAGTAACAAGCACAGATCTTTAAAAAATACTTACACAAGCATGTGGCTCGTGCCTGTGATCCTAGGGGACTGAGGAGAGCTGTGGGCTCCAGGCCAGTCTGTGTTACAATGGCATCAGAATTCTTGGGGTTGGCTAATGGTAATAGCAGCCTTGCAGCTGACGTCTTATATCATGATCCAAGCACAGCTGCTATAGGATGTTGGTGGCTGCCCTGAAGTCGTCCTCCTGCCAGACTTTCTTTGGTTAGTAACATCTCATTTCGAAGGTCTCTACATCCTGATTTTGTATCCAGGACTTTATCTCCTTGTTTACCACCTGCTAAGGCTTAGCTTTTGGTTGTGAACTTTATATAAGTACAGTCACAGTTTGGAGATTTCTTTGTGAGTGGCCCCAGTCAGCACTGAGCCTCCTGAGCTGCTGGAGCTATTATCGCCACCCTGCTAGTCTTTCACTATATAAACAACTTGTCCATGATCCTCTGGAAACATTTCCAATTCTATTAGAAAAGATGTTATTATGGATACTTTTGAACATCTCATGATACAGTGTCTAATTAGGGATATCATTGCTGTCATTGGTGTATATATACTGTCAGCTTGATTAGATAAATTCTAATCTGTTTATACCAAGTACGCTTATAGTACATGAAACACGATATCTCAATGGGACATTAATTTGTGTTTCTAATTAACTAATCAGATAATTATATTTACTGACCTTTCTGTTTTTTCCTAGTTGAATAGCTTGTATGTCCTGAATATTCTGCAATGTTTGAATTTTCTGCAAACTTTTATTAGACAGGTTATCTTTGAGTGAGCAAAGCTAACTCCAATTAGTGTTAGGATAATGAGGAGTAGTGAGCCTTCCCTGTACGGTTAGCATTGTTTATAGCCTGCTTGAGGTCATGAGACACTTTCCATATTATACTCAAAGATCCTTTCCACATCCATGTTTTTAATAAGTCTAGAGTTTGTATGTAATAAAGTAGTAACCAGGGAAACATTTTGCTGACCCATTTGTTCATCATCTTTACCCCAAATCTACCTTTCCACTTTGATCTTCAATGCAGCCTCAGGTATGCCAAGATCTTCTCATAACTGCTCCAGTACCAATAGACTAAACTATACTACACACTGGACTTCACAGGGCAAATCTACCCATCGTTCAAGATTATACCATATTTTTGTTGCTGGTTTTTTTCCCCTTGTTTCTATCTCAATACCCTCCTCCAGTAGGATTCTGGCTGTAATCACATTGGCCCTATAGTCAATCGCAAAACTCACAGGTTTTCATCTAGGTCCATCACTTTAATGTCTCCCCATAAAGTTTTATAAGCATTGCATGGTTCTGCTTAGACTTTCCTCAAGCAGATGACTGTAATGACACCGCACCTCTTTCTAGGTTTTACTATTTGTGTAACTGACTTTTGTCCCTGGTTGGAGATTGTCATTTTCTGCAATTTGTGTTATTTCCTCAAATCTTCCTTCCTTACATTATCAAAGATAACTTAGCCTAAAGACTGGTTTTGCTTTTGTAAAACTGACCTTACTTTAGTGACCCCTTCCACATACAGACACTTTGTCCAGTCTTCTTATTGTGGGAAGCTCAGACTGACTTGGATTCACAAGAGTCCTCCTGCATGATAGGATTACTGGTGTGAACACCACATCTGTCCTGGCAATCTGGGGCTTTTGTTGTGAAAAGTCTAGCTACTACTAAGATAGGTTGACTTGCAAACTATTTCCCATTGCACCAACCTCATGCTAATAATGGCTTTTAAACTATTTGCTTAGATAGAAAACTGTGTAAACCTATACAACAGATCCCATGTGGCCGAAGTCCGAAGTCCTTCCCCTCTGCCCTGGAAAAGATTTGCTGACCTATGTTCTGTACCTTCCTTTATTTCCACCTGACAGTTTTTACAAAGAAGCACATTCAGCTCTCTTCAACAATTTATCCATTTTTCCTGTAGTTTCCAGGATCTATAACATTGTTACATCTTGATTAGTTACATTTTTAACAATCTTTGTGAATGTGAGCATGCCATGGTGTACATGTGGAGGTCAGGAACAACCTGGTCTGTCTTCCTACCTTGCCTGTTCCCGGTAGCTGGCTCCTGGGCTTCTGAGGAGTCTTGTCTCTTCCTCCCATTTTGTCTTAAGAGCAACTGAGCCCAGAGGTATGTTACTGTGTTCAGCTTTTACATAGGTTCTTGAGATCTGAACTCTGGCCCTCATGCTGCTTTAGGACAGATTCCCAACCAAGTCGTTTATCTGTCTGAATGGCTCCTTACTGTAGTAGTTAACTCTAATGCAGTCAATATGAGGAAATCAATCTTTATAATCTCATGTCAGTTTCCTATAAACAAAGTATGCATTATTTTCCTTTTAGTAGGACTGGGAATGGAACTGCTGAGCTACACCCTTGGAGTCCCTAGTCATTCGTAGCCACTTAATGTCCTCTTTTAAACTGATTTTTCATCTTTTACTCCTATATAAGTATTATATTCTACTTGATTTGATGTGTATCCACAAAGGCATAGATATAATGCTTATGTGTGTATACATTTATGCAAAACAGTGAAGCCTTAGAAATTGGAAAGGAATAGAATAGTAATTTTCTACCTAAACAGAATATAAGACCTATTAATAAGACCCATATAAATACATATGCCTAAAGTGATAGCTTGTTAGAACCCATTTCCTTTTGCCTAACTATCACACAATTTTTCTTCCCCCTAATCAGTCCAGGAAGAACTTTAAGAACATCACAAAGATTTGCTTTTTAGTAAAACTATTTTGTTGCCAGGTGTGGAGGCACACACTTTAATCCCAGCACTCAGGAGGTGGGCAGATGTCTGAGTTCTAAAAAAATCAAAGCCAGTGCTGTTCAAACAAACAAACAAAAACAAAAGGAGCATTAGTGATTAGTTCTTTAGAAACTGCCTTTGTTAAAACCTGAGGAATTCTGTGGAAACAAGGCCTCTAAGTCTGTAGCATCTCCTTTCATATCATTCCTTCAGATAGAGGAAAACAGCAATTTGATGAAAGCCAGACATGGGCATCTTCTGTCCTTTCTAGGAAAGGGGGGGAAGCCTTCTTTTATATTACTATGTTTGCTTTTTAATCTTTCACAGTGAGCGAGACAGGGTAGCAAATCTCTTTAAATGCCATACTATTGGCAGTTACCAAAATACACTGAGTGCCTCAAACTCAGAAGAGCCGCTGGATATTTGATTTTAAGACAGGGTCTCACTCTGTAGCTATGGTTGACCTGGCATTCACAATTAGACCAGGCTGGCCTCAAACTCAAGATCTGTACTATCATGTTTAGCTCTGGCCATAGGCTATTTTAGATGTTAAGGGAAAACATCAAAACACTATACATCTATTACTGCTACACTTCCTTTTGATGAATTTTTAGGAAATGGGGTCCTGACACCTGGTATGATTAAACTAGTACTTACATGAAAACCAAAATGGATTATGTTGCATGTGTTTCAAGGTTTAAGAAGTCATTCAGTGCTCAATAGTGTACTTCTCATTATGGCCTCATTAGTATATGGCCATGGTTAAAAATAAAGGACTTGGCATTTTATTTCTATTTTTCTATAAATGGCTGCTAGCTGTTAGTTCAGCTTTAAGTTTGTTTCTGTTCTACTTTAGGCCTAGAGAAATCTCCCATAGTAAGCCAAGAGCACCAAAGAACTTCCTCGAAAGGTTTGTCATCTTTGATTTCCAACCAGTCAGCTCACTCTGGTCTATCGCCTTTATTGCACTGTGTTAGCAAAGGAGCAGCAATGACCACTATGAATTAGACAGGATTGTAGGAACTACTGCAAACTCAAAGTGAAATTCCTCAATGTCACAAGAAGAAAACACCCTTCAGATATTCAACAGCAAAACTAAGAGCGCAGCAAAACAAAACAACATAAATCACTTGGTATATTTGAAAAATGGCTCTCACCTTTCTGAAATCTCTTCTAGTAACTCCATAAGTTTAGCAGCCAAGCCAAGACGGCGGAATTCAGGGGCAACAGACAGAGCTGTGACGTGCCCATGCCATTCTTCTCTAGCTACTGAGCCTTCTGCTTTGCCCATAACTGCCAACAGAAAATTGCATCAATTATTAATACACTAATTTGCACATAAATGTAGGATTACTATTTGCCACTCATCTTTTATACTAAAAATGTACCAAAGGTTTTTTTTAAGTACTATCATCAACCTAACGATTAATACTTTGACTTGAAACTCCACTTGCAAATGATATTCTAAAGTCAGACTTAAAATGTTTAAAATCAATAAACTAAAACCCAAGACAGACTGAGGATACTTCTTGTCTGAATAAGCTACATTTGAAGTTATATTTACAATGTATACATAATTGTAGCAATTTATAGCTTAAGTTTCTGTTAGAGATTAGGTAAGTGCATTAATGCTTTAATCGCTGCATTATATATCAAGCAAGCCATACAGAAATCTAACATATGAAAGATCCAAAAGACTTATTAAATCATGTCTGTTAGGTTTGGTGCTGTATCCTTCAGTCTAGCACAAGGCTGGATACAGAACAGATGTGAAGCACTGGTAATTGATCAGAAAATAAAATACCACCCTTCATGATCTACATCAAACTCTAGAGTAAAGCAGACCGAAACCTGCACTAAAATCTCTACCTACCCAAGAAAGTACTAGTGGTTGGTACGGTACTTACTATAACCCATTAGTTCTCCACCAGGTGCCTCTGCAACGATGAAATACTCCGGCCAGTGGGCAAGATACTGTAAGTAAAAAGGAATCCCATACTACACCTGTTAAGGAACATGAGGGGTAATAAGCAGCAGACAGTTCCTCATTACAGGATATTTCAGGGTGTGCGCTTGTAGGGGGGGTCATTTAAAAATACAGGCAGCCAAGCACAGTGGCACATGGCTTTAATCCCAGCACTTAGGCAGAGAAGAGCATAGGGATCTCCATTAGGAGTCCGAGGCCAGTCTGGTCTACATAGTGAGTTCCAGGACAGCCAGGGCTCAATAAAAAATACTGTCTGGCTGGAGAGGTGCTTGTTACATAAGGTGAGAACTGGAGCTCAGACACCTATCTCCCGCATACAAGCTGGACAGTCCTGGCTACCTGCTCAGAGTCCCAGCACTTGGCGAGGGTAGTAGTAGTGCAAGTGAAGTAGAGAGTGATCAAGAATGATAGCAGTGTGTCGACCTATAACCTTTCCACACACAAATACAGAAGCATTGTCATTGTAATTTATCTAGTCATACCAGTAAATGGAATATTTAAATTAACACTAACCTTTAACAAAATTGCCTAGAAATGTAGAATGGATATGGTACCATCTAGTAGAAAGCAGAATCTCTTACACAGTTATTGCATGAACTTTAGTTAGTATATAGTGAAAACCTGGAGCCAGGTATTGGGGAGAAGTTGGAATATCAGAGAGAGGAAACAGACCACAGTCAATTCTCACCCAGCCAACTTCTCAGGCCAAACATGGTAAATGCTGTATTTTCAAGTGTCCTAAGCCTGGCTGGTCACTTCTACAGAATGAATGAATCTGTCTTCTCCTGCCTTAAACATCTTCTTCACACAGCTGTTTCACTTTCTGGTTCAACTCTGAATCATAATCCTAGAGTTAGGATTAAAGGTGTGAGGTACCACTGTTTGGCTGTCAGGCCTTGAACTGACAGAAATCCAGAAAGATCTCTGTCTCCTGAGGGTTGGGATTAAGGGTGTGAGTCACCACTCTGACCTTTAGGGCTTGACTGTGAGTGATTCTGTTCTCCAATATTCCAGGCTGATTTTATTAAATATACAATATATCACCACACACAGTATGCCTCCATGCTGATCAAAGTGTACTACAGATGCCACCTGCCATCTGAGATTACTTCTTATTGATGCTCCACCTACCCTGTGACTGGAAATTCAGTTTTTCTCTCAATTTACTCAACTGCCTGGCAACTGCCTGGCACATAGCTACTCAGTGCATTTGTATCTCCTGAATTGCACTGGAAAATCAATAGCCAGTTTCTTTGACTTCTGCAATGCAACTACTAAATTTGTTAAAGAATCAGTTATGTTCAAAGTCTGCCTGGCCTGTATGTGCCTGTAATCCCAGCATGGAAGCAGAAGCATCTGGGACCCAAAGCAAGACCCTGTGGCTAAGAATGAGTAAATAAAGTTATTCTTCAAGCCAGGTGTCCTTACTGCTGTAACTCACTGCTTGCTTGGATCACCTTAGGGTCAGCTCTCTGGTGTAGTCACATAAGAAGACACTATTAATAATGCACTTTTACTAAAAGTTCCCAGAAAAATCTCATCAGGGTTAGTCTTCAAACTTTGCTCTAAAGGGCAGTCATTTTTTCCAGAACTCAATGGAGCAGGCCGGCTGATCCGCTATCCAGAAAGTGATACTACAATCATCTATCTCCTCTGCCTGATGGAAGAACCCAGAGACCTCCTAAAATACCCCTACTCCCTTCATAAATGCTAGCTAGAGCACATACATTTCAAAATAAGATGATTTGCAGTCTATTTTCCCCACGTTACTATACAATGAAAATTTTCGTGATACACAATTCAAAAACCTAGATATACCAATAAATACTCTTGAAGCCTTTCTGCTTTTTTCTACTCTTTCTGCTGTGGTCTCAATACTTGCTTATTTTGCTACTGTACAGCATTCCTTTACACGGGGACACAATGCAAATACCTCACCCCTCTGCCAGGACACCTAGGTCATTTCTGATTTCTAAAAAAAAAAAAAAAGACTTTAGGTCCTTCATGGCCTTTATAAAGACAATTTATTTACCATTTCCTAACTGGTGAGTGTGAATGGCATTCCAAATCTTTAATATAACTCTCTTAAATTTTTGTGATGTTACCTTTTTGTAAAAGGACACTAACATAAGGTCTTGGGGACTAACAGTCTGTCATATCTACCCAAACTCTGAGTACCACAGACAGTATCAACATAGATGTACTCTGGTTTAAAAAAAAAAAAAAAAAAAACTTAAGAAATGAGCAGTGAGCCAGATTTGGTCCATGCACCTTATATTTGCCAAAACCTGGAGTAAAGTGCTGGTTATTCTTATTTTCAGCCTTCAGGAAATGGAATTACCAAGTATACTTCTAAAAACCTTTTCAGAAAGACTGTGCCAGACTGTGGCACCAGCAGTTTCTAAGATGCCTTAACTTCACCAGCAGCAGCACTTAGCTGCATCCTTTTAAAATTCTAGATGATCTGATAAATTGCTGTCTTTTGACTGGTGAGGCTGAACTTCATCACTGGCCCCCTCTGCCCTTGTAAGCTACCAGTTAATTCCCCACCTACCAGCAGTCATCAGTGGAACAGTCTAGAAATCCTATTTGTGTTGGAAGCCGCCAACCTGTTACTGCAGCATAATCAAGAATACCCAATTTACACAATTTGTTCATTTTCTACTGAGATGATAGAAACTGCTATTACTAAGTCCTTTATTTGTTATGTGTTATTTCAGCGACATATCAGGAGGCAGATACTGGGCAGTGACGGAGAACGGCTTAGCGTGCTTCCCAAAAAAGATTGCCTTCCCTCTGCTGACTGCATGGCCAGAAACACAGATACAAAGATGTGTTCTAGAGACCACCTAGATCACAAAGACCCAGGCTCGCTCTCCTGAGTAGGCTGCTGGGGACATCATGGACTAAGTAGGTGTACTCTGAGCTACCCCGTACCCTCTAGATTTGATTCACAGCAGAGGGAGACAGGCTCTGAATCACTGTTCTGTTGTGCTGTGTATAGCCAGGTTTACTGCATGGCCAAGGTGGGCAGCAAAGCTACAGTAGTACGGACTCACATAAAGTCATTATATTAACAGTTTGTAGGCACGCCTACACTCTGTACTCACTCTCCTTTTAGTAAGTGCTTTCAATGGTGCTCACGCCTTCCAAAACCTGTGTGTTTAAACTTTTCTCAGTACTCATCTGTTTTTTCCTTGTTTCTCCCACTTTCTTTTTCTTCAAAAATAATCCTTAGTTTTACGTTTTTTCCTCAAAAAAGGATACAGTTTCGGTAAGTGGATCCAAGTTACTGCAAGAAATAAGAAACGACAAGAATAAGAATTCCTGAATTCAATTTAAGTAAACTTGTTAAAACTAGAAAGATTATGTTAATCAAAACATGGGCTGGGCGTGGTGACACACACCTCTAATCCCAGTACCTCTACAGACTGTGATCTCTGCCAGTCTGGCCTACAGAGAGAATTCCAGGACAGCCAGGATTACAGAGAAATCCTGTTTCAAACCAAAAGAAAACAAATGTGCTTCTTCTACAACTTTGAAACCAACCTGAGAACCAAAGAAAATGTTTAAATGACCCAGTAGCTACAGGTAGCACCAATAAAGAGATCCATACTTTTTCATTTAATTGCTTTACAAGCAGAATTCTAGCTATCTCCATCGGACCTGCACTCAGGTAGACATGAGGAACAATTAGGCACGTGACTGACATTGTATAACCAATCCAACTCACCTTCTCAGTGTGAGTACCCCCCCACACACCTTCACTTTTTTCCTACTACTACAAATCCTCATGGACCTCATGGCCTTTCAGCCCAATTTCATTGTACTTCCTCCATCCTGCTACCCATGTTAACCAAGCCCTGGTGCTAAGGTACCCAACATGTCCCACCCCACAACCCCAAATTGAGCAATCTTGAAAACCATCTCCAACCATCTTTCACCCTTCACTTTCCTACTCAGCCTTTGACAGGCTCAAATCCAGCTACTTTTAACCACTTCCCACTCTAGTCAATCTCTGAACTCTGAATTCAGGTAGTCTACTACATTCCTCCAGTCCACTGGTTCTCAATCTTTTCTGTTTCAAAACCTGTGGCAATGGAGTATTATAGAACTATCTCTTACATCCTAAGGGAATGGAACTTTTGCTGGACCTCCAGGCCAGAGTTGTTAATACACTTGAAATCACTTGGCTGTTACCCTACCGTATACCCACCCTGTTTGTTTAACCTGCCTTTTAAAAACAATGTAACAATTAACTTTTACTTGCCTTTGATCGTCCAACTTTTATACCCTAATACATAGCTGTATCCTTAAGTTATACTCTTTTGTGCCCCTGACCAAAAACAACACATGTGCATCACCTGCAGAAAGCAGCAAATAGAGGTTGAAAGCAATCTCCTAAAATGAAAATCCTCCATAAAGGTCGAATACAGTGTCTGGATATTGGCTGATAAACAATGATGTATATGATGCTGATTGTTATCTTGGTCAGTCAGAGCCAGAGACTGAATCCCATGTAAAATCTGTTACAGATTTCTGTAAAGTATCCTTTCTTCTTTCTCCATGTGATGCTTTCTGTGCTGTTAAGACAGGGTGAGGGACAGAAACAGATTCACAAGAAAGCCTTGGGGCAGGCAGAAGTAAAGACTCGTGAAATAGAAGAGGATACAGGGAGCATGAAGTGGAGAATTCAATTCTGGACTTGCTCTTGCTTAAAGGACACCAAGGAGATGTGCTTTTCTTTCTTTCCTTAATGCAACACTAATACATGATTGGTAACTGGGAGTTTTGTGTTTGATCCATGTGAAAACCTACTTTACACTTAAAACAACCCTAATGTATTTATTTATTCAGTGTACTGGATGGTGTTTTTGTTGTTGGTTGGTTGGGGTTTTTTTTGTCAATATTAACCTAGACATCTGGAAAGAAACAATCTCAATTGAGCAAAAGTACCTCCATAAAACTTGTATTTTCTTGATCAATGAATGGCTGGTGTGGGAAGGCCCAGTCTACTGTGGGTATACCAGCCCTGGACAGGTAGTTCTAGTGTATATAAAGAACGCAAACTTCGCAAGCCAGGAGAAGAGGCCAGCCTCCAGCACTCCTACGTGGGTTCTGCTTCATTTCCTGCCTCCAGGTTCTTGCCTTGGCTTCTCACAGTTGATTGACAGTGGCCCAGAATATTTTGGTCAGTGTTTAGCACAGCAATAGAAACCTTAAGATATACTGGCTATATAAATAGTCTCAATTTTAAGCTCTTCACTTAAAAATAAATGCATTACATGTTGACATGAATAACTTTACCAAGAAATATAGTGATGTGATCAAAAAAGTGACAGTGGCATTGTAGTTTTTCAGAGTCTGATTTAAAAGAAAAGAGCTGACTTCTCTGGTGCTTGTGATGCTTGCTATTGAGAGACTGCACCTCTGCAAAGAAAGGTCAGCACTGTGAGAACTCAGGAACTAATCCTTGTGGACCTCTGGGTGCTGTGGCCCTGCCCTATAAAGTCTACACCCTCTACTTCTTAAATACTTCACATCTTTGGCTCACCTCAACTCTCCAACAGGCTGCCCTTCCCCCATCTCCTTACACACAAATGCAATAAATCATAAGGAAACTTTGCCAAAGGCCTAAGGCTGACCTCACCCTCCTAAAAGCACCCACACCCAGGTGATGCGCCTCTCCTGCCATTACACAAGCTGCAGACCCCACCCTCCTCACCATTCAGGACACTCCTCTCAATTCTCTCTCCTGAAAGTAATGTACAAATGTGGCAGACACTTAGCCATCACCACCGACAGACCCCCACTCTAGTTGAAGTCCTCTGGTTAGCTGGCTTCTGGAACCCCACCCCAGATTTCTTCCCACCTCAGTCTGGCTTATCAGTTTTACTTACTCTAGCATTTGGCACCAGGAGGATATTTTCATTCTAAAACATTCATTCCATCACTGATGTCATCTAGCTTCCTGTCACTATCTGCAGAGTGCTGACCCTTAAAATCCAGTCTTTAGACCAACTGGGCATTTCAGTGCACTTGTCAGAGAAGCCTCCAAGACCCAGGCCTTGAAACTCTCAGACCCATCTTTTAAGCCTTGGCACTTCACTAGACTCCCATCCAAATAAACAGATATTGCACTTGCCCAAACAGTCCCTAGGCCAGGTATCCACAGTTCACCTTACTTCCCTCACAAAACACTTTCCCTGAACACCCTACTCAAAGCTGTGTTCCTTCTCAATAAAGTTTCTATTGCATACACACACACCCCTTTATTACACACCTACCTGTCCTCTAAAATACGAATTCTATAGACACCAGCTGATTGCTGTTCTGCCTCACTGCTGAGTCACCAGCAACAGCACACATGTAAAATGATCTGCACTAGTTGCTTCTTTCAACCCCTTCAATACCACCTAGCCCGGTGACTCACTGTTTCCTAACATGGCCTATGAGAAAGTGGGCTCCTTTATTACATTAACGAAAAGAGGTGTTATCAAGCTAGGTGAGCTGAAATCTAATGTTCAAAACTGATTCTCCTGTCTATTCCTGACACTTCAGGCACTGTATCATCTACACAGCATCTCCCATCATTCTAGGCCATTGCCAAGGTATCAGTGGCTTACTTGCCTGCTTTATCTTCTCTAATCAAACACCATGTACTCATTGGCTCAGAAATTTGAAATATTTTTAAATACCATGTGTCTGTACCAGATAACCCCCCCACACACACACACACATCATATTCCCTAAACAACAGTATTAGAAGTATAAGATATGTACATTGCATTACATAAGTGATCTATTGGTGATTTAAAGTACATGGGAAGTGCTTGGGTTATCTGGATACCACACCACTATAGTAAGGGGATTGTACATCACTGGATTTTGGTGTCTAGTGGGTCCTAAAAGCAATCTTCCATGGATACCAAAGAACCTCAGACTCATGATCCTCCAGCCTTAACGTCCAGAGTGCCAGGATCAGCTTTTCTCATCATTTAACAAGTATGGTGTCGCCTGCCTATGTCTTCCTGCCGCCCATGGAAGCCAGAAAAGGACATCAGATCCTCTGGAACTGGTATTAGTCAGGTGTGAGCCTCCATGTGTAGTGAACTCCTGTCCTCTGAAAGAGCAGTCAATGTTTTAACTACTGAACCATCTCTCTAGCTCCATGGGACAATTAAAAAAACAAACAAACAAAAACCCCACCAGGGTCAAGTCTTTGGATGATAATCTCCACCTACACCCCTGTCAGGGCTCTGTGTGTGCAGTGCCTTCCTTCACCCCCAAACTGAGGGCACCAGCACATGGCAGAATGTGTGAAGATTAAATAGCCTATTGCTACATGAGTCCTTGCCATAGGCGTTAAATGCAGTGAGGATTCAACACAAGCTGGGCCTAACAGAAACCACACAGGATCGGATCTGAACTACTCAACATGGTACCTAAAAGTAGCTTCACCTGTAAGCAAAGGCCTACCCTTGTTTTACACTCCCGATTTCTCACCTGCAACTGTCCCCCTAACTTCCTCCTCACCATATTTTCCCTATCAAGGTTCACCCATAGTTATCTCATCCCAGAGTTCTTATCCTTCTGAAACTTGAACCACCTGGTCCATAGTTCTCACAGCTCTGTCCTATACACAATACGTGAGAAAACTTATGTCAAGCGAATAATCGAAGTGATGTGTCTACAGGAGTTCACGGTGAAATGTTTAGCTTCTTACATGAACATAAATTTCCGAACTGCAAATCACAGATCTTTTAAACTTAGATTAAAAGAAACCACATAGCACCGGGGTTTCCTGGGCACAGTGGACCTCCCCATCCCCCACCCAAAATGTAGTCTAGCCAAGCATAGTGGGGCATGCTTTTAATCTCAGCACTAGGGAGACGGAAGCAGAATCTGAGAGTTCGATGCCAGCCTGGTCTACACTGTAAATTCCAGAATGCCAAGAATAGTGAGGAAACGCTGTCTTTTCTCTCTCTCCTCTCTCTCTCTCTCTCTCTCTTTTAAACAGTCTACTTTGGGCCGCTCAGCTACAGTAACTACCAAGCACAAACCGCAACTTGCTGCGAGGACCCTGAACACTGCAAGGTTACTTCAGTGGGATACAATTTAACCAGCACCGCGCCGCTTCCCGGCCCTCCCTCCGCTGCGAGCCCAGGTCGGGGAGCGGGCGGACGGTGTCCTGCCCAGCTCCATCTCCCCAGCGCACCCCGAACGCCGCGCCTCGGCCAAGGTCACCGGCCGGAGAGCCCGCGCAGCGCCCACCGGGCCCACGGCCCCGCGAGGCTGACCCCGGCCCGCGCTGCGGGGGGAGCGGCTGGCCGCGCCTCACTCACATGTTGTTGAAGCGGAACAGGTCGTCGCAGGTGAAGGCCCGGAGCGTGGTCATCGCGCCGCAGCCAGCCTCCAAGCCCGCTCAGCGCGAACCCGCGCCTGCCCTGCCGGAAGTGCTCGCGCGCGCGGCCGCCATGGGGCGGGACAAAGAACTACTTCCGGACTGGAGGTTGCTGGGCGACGGGGGAATCGAGGCAGCTCTCTCTGGCGGCAGAAATCTGCGTTTGCCTTTGTGCTCCTAGCCTGCAGACCTTTTCCACGAAGTAGGCAGAATGATAGGCTTGCAGTGAGGAAGAAACTGGGGTCAGGAAGCCAGATCATAAAAGCGACTTTCAAAACCTCAAAGATGCTTTGCAGTGTGAGCCGAGAAGTGGTTCCTCAGGGCTTCATTTCTCAACCACCAGCATCAACCAGGGATGTGATACTAAATTTTTGGATACCACATTAATATATATATATGTATATTATATATATAATATATATGATGAAATAATGTATACTGAATGGTGGCCGCTCACACCCTTAATCCCATCACTTTAGAGGCAGAGGCAGGAGGATCTCTGAGTTCAGAACACTCTGATCTACACAGAGCAAGCTCCAAGACACCCAAGACTAAGCACAGAAACCTTGTCTGAAAAATAAATAAAATAAAATAAAATTGCTAGACAGTGATGGAGCACACTTTTAAGCCCAGCACTCAGGAGGAAGGGGTCAGCCTGGTCTACAGAGCTACTTCCAGGGGACAGCCAGGGCTATATAAAGAAAAAGCAAAAAAAAAAAAAAGAAAAGAAAAAAGAAAGAAAATGGTGTATGCCCATTGTATCCAATCATTCCAATGTGTTATCTGTACCAAAGGGGGTGGGGCTTATCTTATTTTGATAATACTTTGAAATCTGGTGTGTACATTTGCATAATGTTTTAATCTGAGAGGAAAATGATCAAAATGCTTGTTCCTGATACAGATTTTATTAAAAATAAACCAAGAAGGCTGTCTCATGCCTTCAATCCCAGCACTAGGGAGGCAGAAACAAGCAGATCTCTAATAAGATTACAACCAACCTGGTCTACATAGTGAGTTCCAGGCCAGCCCTGGGTATAGTGTGTGACCTTGTCTAAAATAATAATAAATAATAATAATAGAAACATTTTCATGTCTAAGTTTAAATTAGTTAATATTAAACATTAGGAATTACATTCTTTGATCTGGCTGGCTGCATTTTAAGCATGGAACATCTCCATGGTAGTGCCTACCACAGCAGACAGCATATATCCAGTGACTGGGGAGAGTGTACACTGTCAGAATGGGGGCTTGTGTGCCCTTCACCTCCTTACTAAACGGCTATTGTGTTCTTGGGGAACATTCTGCAGAGCTCAAACCAATTCCACTAATCAAGACCTCTAAATTCCAGGGGATTCACATTCCTAACTCCTTTGGAGTCCGAAGTGCTCCAGAGGTATTTTGGAAACTCTTTGGCCTGTGGACCAGATGTGGCTGGAAAGAAAGCAAATGTTTAAAAGAGCAGGCAGCTCCCAAAACTCGGCTTCAAGTTTTGTTTCTAAAACAGGTAATTAATACAGTAAACAAGGGTGTGGCAGGCCTGGCATTCTCTGGTGTCTATCTACCACTAAGAAAGGAAGAATTCGGTACCATGAGTTCAGATTCTGTCCTCCATTCTCTTAAGAAATTATTGAAAAGCTTTTTAACAAAATACTGAAATTAATGATAAAATCTATTTTTAGGGAAAGTTAATGTTATAATACTTATACAGGTAGAAGAACAGATGAAGAGAGTCTGAACTAGTCAGTAAGACAAATATGACAGTCCACTCGAGGAAATTTTTTTTTAAAAAACAAAATCGGGAGGGGGTATTTGAGGCATATAGGAGAATTTGAAGGGAAGAGGTAGGTGTATATATAATCACATTTCATTGTATATGTGTATAAAATTCTCAAGAAAAAAGACTGTGAATATAAGTAAAATTTCTTTTTTTCATAAATAAATAAACCATTATACAAAGAAAAAAATTTAAGTAAAATGCACAGGTGATGATGTGGAAATGTTTTTCTGTATGCTGTGAATAACAATCTTTAAATAAAAGAGCTGTTGGCCCATTACAGGCACCATAAAAAAAGTAGGAGGGGAAATCAGAACATAGGTTGGAGGAGAAGGGCGGAGTCAGAGACAGACTGAGCCAGAAGCCCAAAAGAGCAACATGTAAGGAACACAGGTGAGCCACCGGCCACGTGGCAAAAAGATTAATAGAAATGGGTTGATTTAAGATGTAAGAGCTAGCTAGCAATGTGCCTGAGCCATAGGCCAAACAGCATAAAGTTAATATAAGCGTCTGAATCATTTCTGGGGCCTGGGCAGCAGTGGGAGGCCAAGGGGTCTGGAACAGCAGGTCTTGGGTCTAGATCTCTGGAAGCCTGGGACCAAGAAATCACATTGTAACACAAAGGGTCCCCAAGCATGTTATAACATGATCCCAGGACTTATGGCGGCACAAGGAGAATCTTGATTCCTGGGTTACATAGCGAGACCTAGTCTCAAACAACAATAAGAAAGGAGTAAACAAATGGCCAAGGTACTCAAAATCAATGAAATACCTGTGCAAACATGGAGAAAGCGGGTCAGTGTCCAGGGGCTGGAAGCCCCTTCTCCATTGCACAGGACATGGTGCATTCATATCTTTAAGGTCAAGAATCATTTTCATTACAATCAGTTTTCAACATCTCACAGAGTTGTATAAACTAGTAGAAGATAATCAAAATTAAAGTCAGAGAAATTTACTACTTAGGATGTCTTGTATTCTTTTTGTATCAATTAAATCATTTCAAAATATTTTGTAACTGTTTTCTGGCATAAACTAATATTGATTTGAATTTAGTTGACTGAAGGTTGGGTGGTATTTATATTTTTCTTCTAGTTCTGATTTATAAGTATTATAACCATCAGATTTATAAGTATTTAAGTACAATCAAAATTTAGTTTAGTTTTGTTTTTGTTTGGTTGGTTGGTTGGTTTTGGTTTTTTGTTGTTATTTTGCTTTTTTACATTGTGAGTTTAATACAGAGGCAACAGTTGACCCATGCAGGTACTAGATACTGTAGATAATTTGCAACCAATGAGAGATGGCACATGGTGGCTGCCGCGTATAACCCAGTTCTTGGAAGTCTGAGGCAGGATTGCAAGTTGGAGGGTAGCCTTGTGGATATAGCGAGATTTTTGTCTCAAAACGAAAACAAAACACAGAGGCATTTTGAGTTACAAATAAGCACTCCTACTATCTACACAACAATAGGTAAGGTCACACAGTAACATAGAGAAAAGCATAGACTTCCCTTCTCTCCGCGAACCTTCTTACCTTAAAGCCCTTAGCAATTTTGTTGCTGAGCACCTTTAGTTAGCATCTGAAAGGGACCCCAGTACAGGCCTAGTCAGTGCCAGTTGAATAGCGGAAAGATGGCGGAAGATACTGTCACCTCAAGCAACAGGTATTTATATTACAGACTAAGTTATCTTTAAACAATCTCTGGGCCCCAGGAAGGTCCGCGGTCAGTTTGCCTCTCCTGCGATTGTTTGGAGGACTCAAGTCTGGCACGCAATCAGATCAGTACCGCCACCTTTTCAAGCCATATATGTGCTGGGTAAGGAAAACCAATGAAAAGGTGTACTTTGCTTATTTAAGACGGTGAGTGTAGAACTCGAAAGAAAAAAATCCTCAACTACAGATGCTATTGCTGTAGCAAACTTACTTTGGGCCATCAGCATGACTTCCCTTGTGAACAGTCTAGTAAACAGCAGCCTTGCAAGTCACCACCCTTCTCCCTTACCGCACTCCACACAGAAGAGCCTACACGTCCATGTGCTTGTTTTTTGTTTGTGTTTGGTTTCTGGTTTTCAAGGTTTTTTTTTTTTTGTTTGTTCTGTTTGGCTTTTTCAAGCCAATATATCGAAGGGCTGTTTAAATTTTAAAGTCGGCCTTATTTTAATGAAAGGATTATGTGTACATTAATACATTGTAGACTTCAGGAAATATACAAACAAGAAAGAAACAGTGTTTCAAAATTTTACCACTCCCAAATAAACTGTGTTTAACCTTTGGATAACCGGATACCTCTCTGCCTAGTTCAGGGCCAGAGAGGGAAGGATTTATTCAAAAGACAATTCAGTATTATTTTTAATTATGTATGTTAGTGTCAAATAAAGCATATTATTTTAATTGTCCTTAAATTTAACATAGGAAGCAAAAAAGAACTGAATTAGAACTGAAAAAAGTTAGGTGTTTGTGGATATCTACAGTTTCAGCACTTGGGGGGTAGAGACAGGAGAATCCATTCAAGGTCATCCCTCTGTCATATAAGAGTTTGAGGCCATCCTGGATTATATGAGACCATATCTCAAAAAAACAAATTCAACTGGCAAAGTGACCCACAACGTTAATCACCCAGGAGGTAGAAGCAGGTGAATCAAGGTGAGTTCCAGGCCGTTTCAGGATACACAGTCAGGTACCATCTCAAACAAAAATAAATTTAAAATAAAACAAAGCTGAAGAGATTCCCAAGCTCAAAGAAATCTGGGTGCCTAAAAGTTAGTTGCCTCTGAAGTTTAAGACATGCGTCACCATCTCAACGAATTTACTTAAAAATATAAACTAACATTTAACTCCCTGACACCCAAGAATCATTTGCTGTTCTAGGATGTGTTGTATTGATTTCCAGTTTGGTGCATTTGGTTTTATTTTTAACACCCAAGAAAACACAAACACAATTCTATCACAGCTGCACATTTTCCTTGTCTTAGCAGTGACTCAGAGAACTTTTGATTTATCATTTTACAGTGAGTAATTCCTTTTCTTGCTTAGCTGGAAAAGAAACATACAAGCTTTTTAACCACATTTAATCACAAAACATTTTCCTGCTCATTGAAACAAACACCATGTGCTTTCTGTAAACAGTGCTGACCTAGATTCACATCCATCATTGCAATAGTCCACATTGAAACAAGCCAGTGTCTTGTGATGCTGCATCTGTGACTGCTCTGTTCCTTTTTCTCCTTCTTAGATGAAAGCAAAATTAATTGCACAAGTAAATTTATGCATTGGTATGTCCTCAGTAACAGGCTCGACAAGCAGCCTTTGTGGGTACCTACCTATCTTTGTGTAATATGATACATATATACATATACAAACATAATAATTGGGCAGAATGGAAGCACTGGCTCTGTCTGTCAATGTACCTACTTCTCTTCAGTTTTGTTAACTAAAATGTATAAAAGCATTTGCCACTGAATTAAACCTGACTATGGTTTTTGATTAATCACAGAAGGCTAGATATATCTACCCCCTACTATATTTCACTAAAGTAAAAATAAAACAGAATTTTTAAAAAATTAAGTGCTCAAATTAAAGTACTCAAGAACAAATTTGAGAAAAATTATGAAAATTACAGTATGAAAAGTATAAGATATTGTGGAAAGATATTGAACAGGCTCTAAACAAATGGAAATCACTCCATGTTTGTGGCTCACACATAGGAGTTAACAAGAAATAAATATCATTTTTTAACATATATTTTTTATTTGGGAATTTCACATCAAGCATCACAATTCCATCTATCTCCTTCTGTGTCCATCCTTCTCTCTTGTAATGCTCCCCCGAAAACCTTAAAAAGATAGTAGAAAGAAAATTAAAATAAAAAACACAAATCAAAATATTAATTTAGGAAAACAAATAACATATGCCTTTAATCCCAGTACTCGGGAAGCAGAGGCAGGTGGATTCTGTGGGTTCGAGGCCAGCCTGGTCTACAGATCGAGTTCTAGGACAGCCAGAGCTGCTGTTACACAGAGAAACTGTGTAACAAACAAAAAACAAAAGAAGGAAAGAAAGAAAGGAAGGAAGAAAGAAAGGAAGGAAGAAAGGGAGGGAGGGAGGGAGGGAGGGAGGGAGGGAGGGAGGGAGGGAGGAAGGGAGGAAGGGAGGGAGGGAGGGAGAGAGGAAGGGAGGAAGGGAGGGAGGGAGGGAGGAAGAAAAAGAGAACATAGAAAACTCAAAACACCCCAAAGAAGTTGGTTGGTGCTCCTGCAATATCTATGGCCTGCTGTAGTGGTCCTTCAGAACTATAGCAGTGGGATCTTCATGAATCAGGAAACAGCAGGATATCCAGTATTGATGGTGTAACTAAAAGCCCGAGGCCTTGAACCTGACCAACAACACATTACACAAGGAACATTTGCAAGCAAAGCTTTTTGATCAAGAGTTCAAAGCCACTGAGATGAATGAAGAGGTGATGCAGAGGCAGACAGATGGAGGAGCATCGCTGTTTGTTTTTGTTTAAATCAGGTTTTTAAAAGGTCCTAAAACCATGGGGAGAGGTAACTTAGAGGTAGAGAGCCTGCATGTACCAAGTTCTCAGTTTAATCCCTGAAAGTAGCAAAAATAAGTAGATCCTAAGTGGTTTATCTAGTCAAGGTGATGTCTCCACCCACATGAGAGAGCCAACTCCTACAAGTTGCCCTCTGATACCCACACACTGTTTGTTTGGGATAAGGTCTCTTTATTATGTAGCTCTGGCTGGCTGTCCTGGAATTTGGAACGTTGAGTAGGCTGGCCTCTAGCTCACAGAGATCCATCTATGTCTATGCCTATGTCTACTGAATGCTGGGATCTAAGGCATGTTTCACCATGCCTGGCCTTAGGCACACACACACACACACACACACACACACACACACACACACACACACACACCACATACAATAATGTAATAAAATACTTAAATAGAATGGCATTTAAAAGGTCCTTACCCCTTTGGACAAAGAGGTTGGATGAGAAGCCAAGAGCCAATGAGAACTGGCAATAAAATTTTGGATTCCAGAAAATGTGTTTATGAGGCAGGAGAAAGCAATGGTTAAGTACAGGAGGAAAAGTCAGTAAGAGAAAAGGGATGCATTTTCTGTGCTAAATATGGAGGAACCAGGGAATAGATTCAGCATGTGTCACTCCCTAGAGAAACCAAGAGGTTGTGCCCAAGTCCTCAGGAGGAAGAATGGAAAGACAAGAAAAATTAAAGGGATATTGGAATAGAAAGGAGCCTCCTTTCTTTGGGATCTGGTGGAAGTCTCTCACTAGCTTGGAGTCAAGAAGTCCAGCAAAATTAACAAAATGTTCAGTGAAGGGTGCCTTGGTAGATACTACCTTTATACAGGCACTTCAAAGGATGGTAAAATAGCAGTGACCATTCTTAAGACCTAAGCGTATATAACCAAGTATGGCTTTTCTCTTCCTAATTGTAAACGTGCAATTTTCTAGTACACACACAAGAAAGATGATAGACTTCATTTATAGTGAACAATGCCTTAGCCCTCTTGTATAACCTTTATGACTCATGATTTTATTGTATCAGATTGTAATCCTACCCAAGTCAGTAAGAAACACCTATAATCTCATAAAGGGGGGAGGGGGTGATGTTCCTTTAAAAATGCTTTGATATATAACTTCAGAGGCTGACAAAACAGGAAATGTGACTCCTGCCAAGGCACTTAAAATGGACTCTCTTGGAGACCCACACTCACACCTATGCTTGGATGCTCAGACTCTCTCTGAGCATTTTTTTTTTTTTATTAAACTCAGTGATCTATGTCAACACCCCTCTCCCATCTTTTATTTTACACATATGGGTGTTTTATCTGCATGTATATTTATGGACCACAATCAGGCAGTGTTCTCAGAGGCCAAAAAGGGTGCCAGATACTCTGGGACTGAGTTTACCCATGGTTGAGAGCTGCTATGTGTAATGTGGGAATGCTTTTCTGTATGCTGTGAATATCAATCTTTAAATAAAGGAGCTGTTTTGGCCCATGACAGGCACCAAAGAAGAAGTAGGAGGAGAAATCAGAGCATAGGTAAGAGAAGCAGGGCAGAGTAAGGGAGAACGAGCCTGAAGCCCAAAAGAGCAACATGTAAGGAACACAGGTGATCCACGGGCCACGTGGCAGACAGATTAATAGAAATGGGTTGATTTAAGATGCAATAGCTAGCTAGCAATGTGCCTGAGCCATAGGCACGAAGTTAATATAAGCGTCTGAATCATTTTTGGGGCCTGAGCAGTGGTGGGTGGCTAAGGGGTCTGTGGGTCTGGGCCTCTGGCCACCCGGGACCAAGAAACCTCACTACTACATATGTAGGTGCTGGGAACTGAACCTGGGTTAACTAGGAGAGCAGCCAGCCCTTTTAGCCACTGAGCTGTCTCTCCAGTTTCTGCCCCTCCTTCAAAAACCCTATTACTTATTTATGCATATGTATGCATGCCTGCATGAGTATATGCACCATACACATGCAAGTGCCTGAGTTGGTTATAAAAAGGGATTAGATCCCCTAGAACTGGAGCAAATAGAAGGTTGCAAGGCACCATGTGGATACTAAGAATAGAACCTGAGTCCTCTGCAAGAGCAGTAAGTGCTCTTAACTGCCATGCTAGCTCTTCAGACCCTAAAACCTATCAATAAACCCCAAGCCTCCTTCACACTGGCTGGTCCTCAGATTCTTTTCTATGGTGCATGTGTAGAGGTTTCTGAAAATAACTTCTCAGGCTGCCATAGATGGAAATGTGGAGCTATATCCTGACCCCTTCTGACTGCTGCCACCACTCAGTACACATACTGTGAAGGACAAAGAGACAGTGACCATCCACTGGAAGTGAAGCATCAGAAAGACAGAAATCCCAGGATGCTGACAGATAGACTGATCCCTCTCTGTCCACTCCCAGCAGGATATGTGAAAATTTTGTTGGGGGTGGTAGAGGAATAACTTGACCCAAGGGAATGGTCTCACAAGTAGACACATTCTATAGTCCTCCAAAAAGATGACAGGCTGTACATGGGGAGGGCACCATCCATAATGAAATAAAATCTAATGTTCAGCAAGAGCCTAACTCATGGTAGAGGCTTGTCTAGCATATTTATGCTCTAGGTTCTGGCCTCAGGATCTTCCTCCCCAAAGTAACATGTAAGCATGGTTTTTGTTTGTTTTGTTTTTAAATTGGAGCCTGATTATGGAGATAGAGCTGGAGGTGTAGGGTTCAAGGAAATGCTGAAGGAAAACCCCAGACTAAATCGAATGTAAGAGCAAAGAGCGTATTAATATTCCAGCATGTATGTGAGTCATTCACCTGAGCAAAATGGCGACAACCCTGAGAGGGGCGTGTAGACTCCTTTTAGGCACAGTTAAGAGGAGTTTCCAGGGCGGTTAGGTCATCTCAACTGTGATTGGTTAAACAAGTAGCAGGTATATTAGTGTACTTTAGTCGGCTGAGGTTTTGTCTTTTCACTTTGGGATATACCTGCACAAGCTTGGGCAAGATTGAATGTGATTCAGGAGGCAGCTGCTGGATTTGTCTTGAGGTATCGAGAGGCTGACTTAGGCCTTGTGATTGATTGTATTCTCAATTGATCCTGAATATAAGGGCATTGTGGATAAATAGCCCCTTGGTGAGAGACACCTGTTTCGGCCTTCTCAGAGAACTGAAGCCTAAGTTCAGCTGTGAGGGCGGGAGAGTTTAATCCCTTCAGGGAAGTGTTGTGGAAGGAGGCACTGGAAATAAGTTGGAGTGGAAGGCAAGGCACTGCCACTCTCTGTTAAAGACTTCTAACGTTTGAGTTAATAAACCATGCACAGCAGTTTTTATTTTTATTTTGAAATCCTGCCCTCCAAAGAGAGGGTAAATCTCATGTCTGAAAAGTGTCATTGGCAAATGATGGCTCAGGGTTGTTCAGGCTGGTTCTCTGGAGAAGTGGAAGTAAGGTACAACACCTTTCACAGTTTGCTTTCCCAAAGATCTTCCCACAATTCACTTTGGCTAGCAAATACATTTGATTTTAATATATCTTCTTCATTCTTCAAAACCAATGGGTAAGACTGTCCTGCAATTGAGTTTTTAAAGAAGAAATATCTTTAGAAGGAAGCTGTCTCCTAAAAAGCCAAAAAGCACATAAACTTCTCATGCCACACACAGACAGTGTGACTAGTTAATTGGATGGATACTGATCATACTACACACACACACACACACACACACACACACACACACACACACTCACACTCACACTCACACACACTCACACAAACACACACACTCACACATACACACTCTCACACACACATTCACACACACTCTCTCTTACACACCCTCATGCCCTTGCATACCTGCCCCTGCGGCCTTCTGAAAGCCTCCAGCTGTGGGGATTTAATAAAGTTTCAGAAGTTTCGGAGATATCAGAGGGAATCTACCCACAGTCTATGTGGGGAGTTAATAAAAGCTCCAGAAGTTCCAGAGCTCTAATCACAGTCAGTCTAGGAGAATCAGAGAGTGGGGATTCAAACCTTTAATCCCAGCACAGGGAGTATCCTGGGAGTGGTGACCTACACCCTTAATCCCAACTGAGTCGAGGTCACTTCGGATTATAGAAGGAATTCCAGGCTCCCAAGCAGGCAGTGGTGGGGCCCCGCCTTAATTTACCTAGAGAGTATTTAAGTTTAAGGCAGGCATAGAGTGGGGGGAAGCCAAGCCAAGGGAATGGAGGCCGAGGAAGCTGGAAGACAGCTGGGTAAGATCTGACTGTGGTGTTTATTCTCTCTAATATCTCTGACTTCTTCAGAGATCTATCCCTGAGTCTCATTTATTCCTGTGACATCCAGAAGTCCTTATGTCTGTTTAACTACCACCGCCTCACTGTTAGAATCTTTGACCCAGGTTCAGAGAACCCTTTGCCTAAAAACAAGAATGTCACAGCTAATCATGAGACAAACACTTGCTTTTGACATATACAGTTTTAGTCTTTTGTAGGAAATATACATAATTTCAAAGAAGAATGTGTGTCTTATAGGCATCATTAGCCGCCTCTCCCTCTTTGAGAGATAGCACAGCATCGTATTATTTACATCAGCTGCCCTAATCGAGTTGCAAGCTGTTTTGTATTAGACACAAACCCTTGTGAGGAGTTCTTTAAACTGCAGAGATACAAATTCTCAGTTTCTTTGTTTAAGAGGCTTTTCCCTCCCCTTTTTATGCAGAACTGGGAATTGGATTTAGGACCTTGCACCTGGAAGGCACAAGCTACACCTGTATTTCCAAAAGTAGATTCTAATTCATTAAGTCCTAGAGTGGCTTGAAAACCTGACAGACTTTCAGTGCATAGGAGATTTGACCTCAGGGCTGCATTTCAGCTGCAAGGCCTTATACTGTTCTGTTAGGACAGAAAAGCCTTCTATGTTGGCGATGGTTACTTCAGGTTGGTTAAAAAGCTGCTAGCAGCTTAACTTCATTGCATTTGTTTTTCAGTTCGTAGTGATGCGTTGATTCTGCATACAACCATACATCAGCAAATGGCCAAGCTGGGACAGTGAAAAGAAAATTAACTGAAATCACAGTCTTTGAAATAAACCCATTCTCCCGCAGCTCTAGCAAATACAATGTCTGGACAAAAGAGACAGCAGCAACGAACCACATCCCAAACTGTAGTTCTTTTCTTCAAAGTAAGTTAACAGCAGCACTGTTGGGCTGGAGAGATAGCTTAGTGGTTAAGAGTACTAGCTGTTCTTCCAGAGGGCCCTGGTTCAATTCCCAGCACCCACAAGGTGGCTCATAACTGTCTGTAACTCTAGTTCCATGTCCCCTCATACATAATACATGCAGGCAAAACTCCCATGCACATTAAAAAAAAAAAAAGAGTAGCAGGGTTGAATGGTTTTTAAGTCTATATATTAATATATAAATAAGTAAATAAATATAATAAGTAAATGAAATTAAAAGAGGGGAAGTTGTTGGGATAATCATTGATTATGGCTGCAATTTTAGCTCATCAGTAGTAATTCCTTTCTGGGAGTGTGCTATTAAGACTGCTGTGGGGGAGGAGATGGCTCATCTCATGACTTCATTTTGCTCGCAAACGGGAAATCGGCAAGACTTGACTTTATAGCCTCCTTACTTGATTTATTTTTCCTTTCCTGGAAAATGCTCTAACTATAGCTCCTGCTGGTGCTCTTAGATAGTAGGAAAAATGGATACTCCTAATCTCCCCCTCTCTCACTCACACACACACACACACCACTACCTCCACCGCCAGCAGATACATCCCACTTCAGTACACTCTCTTGGACATTCAGTACCCATCACTACCTTTCTGCTATGTGATGTGAGGTTCACTAGCTGCTGATAATGTGGATGTATAAACAGAAACAAACCATAGTGGGAAAAGGCCAAATCAGTGGATTACCTAAGAATAGGAAGAGCCCATATACAGTGCTAAATATGGAGTGCTGAGTGCTGTTTAAAACCTGCAGCCTGGAAGTATGTTAATCTGCTTCCAGGCACTACAACAAATACCAAAGTATCAACCTAGAAAGAAAAAATGGATACTTTGTCACAGTTTTAAAGATTCCATTGCTGTTAGGTCTCTGCTGGAGTGCTGGGTAGCTATTAGAGGGAGAACATAGGATAGCAAAACCACTCACAATGGAAAGTCAGTGAGCAGAGAGGGAGCCAGGTTCCACAATTTTCTTAAAGATACCCCTCCCCATAAACCCCACAACCTAAAGATATTGAGCCTTTTTGGTTCTATTAAAGATCCCATCATTTCCCCACAGAACCACCCTGGAGATCAAGCCTTTGTAGGGATATTTAAGATCTTAACTATAGCATGAAGCCAAATGCTGGTCTTAGCCTCAACTATTTAACTACACAAATATGCAATTTGGGGGGTAGATTTAATCTGGAGTTATAATTTCATTTGATATATGCAAAGTTATTTAATTATCTACACTTTGAGACCATCTCTTGCCATATAGACCTTGCTGGCCTGGAATTCACTGGGTAGATCAGACTCTCTTGAATTTTCAGCAACCATGGGCTGCGGGGCCTCAGCCTTCCAGGTACTAAGACTGTAGAAATAACCCACCACATCTAACTAAACTTAAATGCACAGACACCCAGACACACACACACACACTTAAAATAATTTCTGCTAATATGTTAGAAAGTCATTATCCAGAATGGTGGGCACCAGGCACAGGGTACTATAGATATTTTGAAATGAAGTCCATGTGAAATTAGACTCAGTATTTAAAAAAGAATATAAAATGCCTCTTTAATGTTTCAGATTGTTGAAATACAGTATTTGGAATCTCATGGGCTAAAATACATCTAAAAAATTAATTTGACCTGCCAGGTTGTTAAAGATTTTTTCTTTTTAAAAAGTGGCTTCTAAACTGGACAGTGGTGGCACACGTCTTTAATCTCAGCACTGAGAAGGCAGAGGCAGGTGGATCTCTGTGAGTTGGAGGCCAGACTGGTCTATAGAGCTAGTTCTAGGACAGCCAAGGCTACACAGAGAAACCTGGCTTCTAAAAATTTCATAATCAACTTTATGTTTATATTGGGCAAAGGCATATATGAGGTTAAAGTACTTCCTGGTCTTCTGCCAGCCAAATAAGAAATCTGCCCTATTCAGGTGTTAGAAGCCAAGCAAGAGGCTACTCTCCCAGGTGTGATGTCACTTAAGAATTGTCTCTAGCTGGGAGGTACAATGGTGGCAGAGGCAGTTGAATCTCTGTGAGTTCAAGGTCAGCCTAGTCTACAAAGAGAGTTTCAGGACAATGAGGCTACACAGAAAGACCCTGTGTGGAAAAACCAACCCTCCCATCAAAACAAAACCAAAACCCAAACCAAAACCAAACAAAAACTGTGTCTGGCAGGGCAGTGGTGGCACAGGTTTCTTATCCCAGACAGAGAGGCATGAAGAGGCTAGCTTGCTCTACAAAGTGCGTTCCAGAATAGCTAGGTCTGTTAAACACGGAAACCCTGTCTTGAAAAACAAAACAAACAAGAGTTGTGTCTGGTGTCTCTTGGTTGGAGCACTGTGGGTCCCACTTGAAGGCTTTCTGGGGGTCTAGGCATTCCTCTGTGATTTCAAGATGTAACCTAAGGCTGGACGGTATAGCTCAGTCACAGAGTGCTTGCCTAGAGAACACAAGGACCTAGGTTCCATGCCCAGCACAACTGGAAAAATAAAAATAAAAATCACATACACTTGAAACAGCAGCAGTGAACACTGAGTCAGTGACTGACTGGGTGTGTGGGTGACAGGTACCCTGGGTCTGTTCATGTTCAAGTCTCCAGCTGGAGCTAAAAACGGACAAGGCAAGTCAGAGCCTGTGTTCTGACTGGGAGCCTTGGAGTAGAACACAAGTGTTTTAAGGCTTGCTGTGAGAGAGAAATGCCCTACAAATCCTGTGAGAAGAAACAGAAGGATGGTCATCATGAAGAGGGAAGAGCTGTGGACTACCCCTTCTCTTGTGTGAGTGACATGTGCCCTGGAAACCCACATGCTGCCTACAGAGGGACAAAGGGTGTGCTGAACGTCCTCCCCTGCTATCTGTGGACACCATCCTCACATGGCAAGCTATGAAAGAGTCATCTAAGTTAAATCTAACATATTATATATGAACATATATAGTTAATATATCTGTCAGAGGAAATACCCAGAGTCATTCATATAACACCATTCTAAGTGCTTTTAATATAGAGAATAAGAATTTTGGAAAATTCGGCCTGTGTTTTATTTGCTTGGTTTTGGTTTTTGAAGATAGTGACTCTTTGTGTAACAGCTCTCGCTATCCTAGAACTCACTCTGTAGACTAGGCTGGCCTGGAACTCACAGAGATCCACCTGCCTCTGCCATCTGAGTTCTACCACCACTACCTAGTTGCAAGTTCTTAGTAGAATCAAGGGAAGAAGCTGTCACAGCCCCCTTGCCACTTGGAGATCGTCCATGGAGAACCCTTAGTTAGCCCTCTAATAGGATTGGCTCACTAGCTGGCCTTGATGTCACATGCCTGGAATCCCAGCACTCAGGATCAGGAGGTCAAGGTCATGCAGACCAGCCTGGGCTACATGAGACCCTGTATTGACCCAGGGCTGGGGGTGTGGTTCAATAATAAAGCACTCATCTAGTCTGTATTTCTCCTAATCTGAAAAAAAAAAAAAATCTTTGAGTATTGACCCATTGACCCAGCAGTCAGATACAGGAGGATCATTGCAAGTTCAAGGCCACTTAGCTACATAGTGAAACTTGTCTTAAAAATCAACAACATTAACAAAAAATGTAGAATGAAGAATATTGATACCCTTCAGATTTCTGTGAGTGTATTTGCCTTTCTGGGGGTGTTGGGTAGGGGTGGGGGTGAGAGCTGGCGGGGGAAGGTCTACATGTGCACTGCATGCTGGGTATCAAACACAGGAGTAAGTATGCTAGGAAAGTACCATATTGCTGAGTTTTGCTGAGCTACATTCCTATCTCCAAATATGCTTTCTCTCCTCCTCCCTCTCTTCTCTTCTCTTCTCTCTCTCTCTCTCTCTCTCTCTCTCTCTCTCTCTCTCTCTCTCTCTCTCTCGCTCTCTCTCTCTCTCTCTCTTCTTTCTTTTTTTTAAACTCCCATGGTTCCTTTTCCACCAAAGTCAATACTCATGTGGTAAGTCTGGACCAACTGCCGTCTACTCTTTGATGCTAAAACATACACACTTTAAAAAGAGAACCTGCTTCCTGAAACCAACGCCAGCTTCCTCCCTTTCCTTTGCCGTCATCTGCTTGGGATTGTCTACTGTAAGATGACTTGGGAAGGAGCTTCTTTTTCCAGCTTGACTAAGGATCACCAAATGCCAAACAACATTTTGAATCTCAAATGAAAATGGTCTGAAAGAGTTTACATTCTGTTCTCATACTCTGTTGTATGCAATTACTCACATGCCCCCTGTAGACAGAGCCCTTCCTGGTCAGTATTTGGACATTTGGGGGTATAAATCAGGCTATTAAACACCACAGGCCTTGCCTATTTCATATTTCTTCCAGAAGATAAAGGTCAGAGCTGCTAGGGAGGTGAGACCACATTTGTGAATGGAAACAGTCAGGCCCAACTTCCTGTCTTTTGCATTTGTTTATAGAGCTAAAGTAACTTCCACATGATACAAATAACTATCAATTTCCATTTTTTTCTGTGTCTCCAAGGGGGTCATATTTGGCAGTATGTCCAACATAAAAAACAAAATCCCTTCCTCTGGCTAGTGTTCAAGATATTTTTAGATTTGGAAATGCATTCTCCACTCCCTCCACCCAGCATGTATATTTTTACTCAGCTCTTAATCTATCCAAACTCCACCAGGGTCTGTTTCCTGGCAAACTGAGAAGTGAGAAATGCCTGCGTGGGGGGAAAAATGAAGACACATGTGTTGAAACTCTGCCAGGAAAGCATTGCCCAATGACAAACTAGGGAAAATCTTGTGATGTTTTCTTCTGCTCATTCTAGCTTTTCTTATTCTGTTCTCCTGGGGCCTGCTCACACTGCCTAATTCAGATGTGACCTGCTTTCAACCTAAGAGGAGTACAGATTCCTCAGCACAAGGACAGCATAATGCTCTAAATTTGCAGAGTCGGGAGGGCTGCTGTAAAGATTCAGGGAGCATCTTTTCACTCCAAACATCAAAAGCAAGTTCATTCAGCGTCCTTTGGTCTCTAAATAGTTATCCTATGGATATCTCAGAAACCCTCTACACTCCCTCCCTTCTGTCAGTGGGAATGCAAAGCGCTCTTAGTAGTCAGGCAAAGCAACAATCACCAGAACACTAGTCTGCAGAAGATCAGGCCTGTGCTTCAGATTTTGCAATCATCCCGACCTCTCAACCAGGGCATAGCAGAGGTTGCCTAAGGACAGGGAGGAGCTGTCTGCAGAACTCTTCCTGGCTCTGAGTTCAGATTAGCTGTGATTTGCCCTAGAGCCAACTAAACCAAGCACTGTGCTGGGTAACACCACAAACACTTGCAGGTCACAGGCCATCTGTTTCTTCTTCCTGCTTCTTAATTTCTGTTCTATTAGCTCATAAGCTTCTGAGAAATGTCTTTATGTTTGCTCTTCCCAACTACCAGCTCAATTAGAAGTTTATTGTTATGTACTTTGTGTGTTATTTGAAACAGGGTCTCATTATGTAGCCTAGCTGGAATTCACAGAGATCTACCTGCCTCTGCCTCCCAAGTGTCCCAAAGTGCTATTTAAAAAAAAAGGCACAGGCCACCAAGCCCCCACACTGCCATGTACAATCATCCAATATCTTTGGGCACCTGATTATATTCTGACACCAAAACGAATCCCCCTCAAAAAAGACAACTGAAGAATATTGAAAAAAATATTTTACACAAGATTTTTGTACAGTATTACAATGAATTATGTGCAAAATTCCATTGAAAATCATTTACAAAAGGAAGTACAACACAGTATGTGCTGAGGGTTGTAGTATAACAAAAGTCAAGGATACAAGGTACAAGGCCTCCCAAAATCAGGTGCCTGGGCATCCTTACACAGCACAGTAACATGTTTTGTTTTTTGCAATGATCTGTATTACACCAATACATGACCCTTCCAGTATGTGTGCCCAGAAATTTGTTTTATATAACCTAAATCTAATTACATGATGTATCCATGCTGTTTGTGTGATTTCGGTTGTTTTTTTATTGTATTTGTCATGCCGGGAATAGAATCCAGAATGCTAGTTTGTGCGCACCAGTTCTACCACTGAGTCACATCCCAGCCATTGTCCTTTATTACAATAAAGGGGAGTTTGTGTGTGTGTGTTTGTTTTTTGGTGTATCATTTCCCATCAACATCCTACTGAACTCAACAAAAGTCATATTTTACCTTACTTGTTTTCTGTTTCCAAATAATTGGATACCATCAGTTTTGGCTTACAAAATGGACACAGGGGGCATTATCCTTGATTGGCACTCCCTTGTGTGGATTTTTAAAATTGTTTCCCAAAGCAGATAGCACATGGAACAGATCTTTGTCAAACCTCACTGCAACACATATGTACAGTACCGACTCCTTTTTCCTATGTCCTCCAAAGCCTGAACCTGCAGACTACATTCCTCAGTCCTTCCTAGAGTCTGTGTTTCTCTCTCAACCTCTCTCTACATTCATTTCTCTCCTAATTCTCAGCATCAGTTGCTTAAAAATATAAGCAAACAACATACAGTACAATGCCACTTAAGTGAACAAGGTAACAGTACATCAGATTCTTCAAAGGCAGTCTGTGGCCAGTGTCAAGGATTGCTGTAAGAGGACCAGCAGTCTCTCCTCACAAATGTGCCAAAACATCCAGTTACAGAAGAGAGACATCTACAATGCAATACTCTCAAATCCAGCAAGAGATTTATCTTCAAATATTAAATGTTAAATCACATGCATACGTATAGAATATTTTAAAGTTACAAAAATATTTTTAAAACCAATCCTGACAGTTTACCTGCAACTGCTATAAAGTTTTCTATGAAATATATAAAAACACAAAGGCTCTTTGTAAAAAAAAATTATAGAATGAAGGATGGAGGAAAAAGAGGAAAGGGGAGAAGGAAGCTGTCCGTAGAGCTGAGAGGTACCTGATGCACTGCATCGGTCAGTCTTGTCAACATCTGCTGGCCAACTCAAGAGATGAGCTTGTACTTTAAGTGTTTCCTCAGCATATATACAAACATTTGAGCCAACCCAGAGGCTGGGTAAGGGTTAGTAAGTAGCCAGTGATCTCTGGATACCTGAACCATCAAATGCAATTCTCCATTCCTAGAGGAGAATCTTACTATTTCATGGACCCCCGCTACCTCATTTGGGCAATGCATCTAAAAGATGCCCTTGGTTAAGTCAGCCCATAAATGGCTTGGTCACTGAACTGAGGGGTCCTTGAGGAGGTGGCTGTCTTTCAAGCTCAAACATGTGGCAGCCAGAAGGCAAGACTCCTAGTTCCCTTTTGGATACATCAGTGGGAAGTCCTATGTGTCCTCTATGAAGGAGTGAGATCTTCCCCATTCTGGAAAATCACACCATAAGGATCATTTTTGATTCGTTTGTAGACAAAGTGGAATATGTGGGGTTGAGGCCGGCTGTGCAGCTCAGCCTTGATCTTTTGAGGATATGTGTCCTCTGCCAACTGCTGCCATGTTTCATCAACAAAGAGAAAGAGGCTGTACTCCTCAGGGTCTTCCACCTTGAACTTCTCTGCACAGAGCTGACACACATCCTCTGTGGTGATATAGGGTCTCACAAGGAGGGTCTTCCCTGTGCATCCACTGTTGACCTCTTGGAAAGCAACTCGGAGGTAATTCTGCAAGTAGAAACAGAGATGTCAAGAACAAGGGCAGACAAGAAAGCTAACACAGTTCAGAGGCAAGCTCAAGTTCAAGGCTCAGATTTGTCCTGATGTCTAGTAAGACCACAAAGCTCAGATTGCCAGGGAAGACTGACAGGAACTTGGACAGTGGCGGGAGACTATGGCACGGACTGAGCTGCCATATTTTAGCTCATTGCAAAGAGAAGCAACAGGAAGTCCTATGAATCCTGGTTTTCATCTTTTTTTTTTTTTATTCCATTATAAAACCAGCTGATGAAGAAATTCTGAGTAAGAGTGTGAACCAAATCCAAAGCTGAGGTTTTTCCTAGCTTGAAAGTAACTGAAAAGTGTAGAAGGGTTTGGTCCAGGAGTTAGCAGGAAGGGCTTTAAAACATCTGGACACATAAGCACATATGATGCTTGCTTTGTGCTGTTTTAGAAAGCACAATGCTTGGGCAAACTGCTGATGTCAGACCATTTTCCCCAAATGATGATCTCATGTGGTGCAACCTTACAAAAGGTGCCCAGTGGCTTAGGATGAAATGTGGGAAGAATCAGAAACGGGATGTCAATTCTGCAAGAAGACTTTGGAGCTGGAGTTGGCAAAACACCAAGTGTTACTGTGGGAAGTAAAGGAAGATGGTTGTAGCCTTGGCACTGAGAATCATGTAGGCGCTCACCACCTTGAGGAGGCAGTCATGGTGGGTGGGAGCCGCAGAGAGAGATACACAATGCAGACAGCATATAAAGTCAGTGATGATAACATAAGTAGACAGAGAGGTCTACTGATGAAGAGTGTACTTTTCTCATTTCCTCTGATCTCAGAGGGAGTAGCCCCTCAGGACCTCTTCTATGCATGACCCATATGGCAGTAGTTCAGTGGTCTGCATGAACTAAATAACTTTCCATGTGGATGCCCTTGAACAACCCAAGCAGGGGTGTGCATGGGGTGGGCGGGGCACAGCATGTGTTCTTGCTTTGTAGTTTGTGTGTCTGGAAGAAATTTCTGAGAAAATTGCAATCTTGGAGAAGAACGTGCTGATCTTGCTTTTTAAGCATGGGTTGTCTTTGAACCAAAGGTTGTTTTCAAAACAAGAAGTGAAGAGAAAAGGCGAGGAAAGTGAATCTGAACACGGAGGCAAAGTCAGCCTGCTGTTCCAGGTTCCCGTTAGGGACTTTGCTGTACAGCACTTAGAAATAAAACACAGCCAGGTTCCAGAATTCCACAGAAGCCTTTGGAGGACTACCCAAAGATGGCTGCAGACTGGTTCATCGTCATTGCATGGGCAAAAGTAAATCGGGGGTTGCTGGATCAGGAAAAGGCTTCTGCAGCCCTAACTCACCTCTAGGGAGTAAACTCCCTGGGAACCATACATGCCCAGCAGCCCAGTCTGGAAAACCTAAGTGGGGCCTGGTTGCTGCTGCCCTAAGTGCTAAGCTGAGATCCCAGGGTGTATGGTTTGGAGAATGAGGGATTGAGGGTGTGTGTGTGTGTGTATGTGTGTGAAAGGTACCCTGTTGTATCTCTCCAATTGCCAAAAGCAACCAGGTGGGCTTCAGGGCAAACACCCACTGTTTCCTGAGGAAATGGGATGTCTGATGCCATTGCTTGGGCATCTCCTTTGAATATCTTGTCTGGCTAGGCATCTAACAGTAGGCCGAATGTTTTAGAAGGAATTCTGTCCTGATTTGACTTTGTTGGTCTAACAGCAGCTAAGTGTGAGCCACACCTGTGTGTATATTTTATGTGCTGATATTTATATTTATGTTGATGCTAAAGTGAGTAAAAACTGACTTTAAACAGAGTGGAAACTATACCTTGACTTTTGAATTTTTCTGTAAGTGCTAGGGATAGAACCCAAGGGCCTTGTACATTCAGTCTGCATTGAACTATACTAACAACCAAGTTTTGAATCTGTGCTTTTCCCCAGGCTAGCTATATTTGATACCATCCTCCTTTTGATGCTGGGCAGTAGCATCAGCCACAAGCTCATAGTCTGACATAAAAAATTTCTCCCCACCACCATTCACTGTTTTTCATCAGGGTTTTTGACACAGTCAATGGATTTTTTTGCTTACAGTGTAGTCAGTGGGGACATGGCCCATCGAAAGCTAAGGTGCATCTCTGTACATGTTTAAAAAAAATACAGAAGTGAAACTGCAAGGCTAGAGGGTGGCTTAATTATTCCTTTTCCAGCAGGTGATTGGTCTGAGCTAGTACCTCAGGCCTGAGCCCATGTGCTGCAGGAGACAGCTCCGCCTGCCTGGAAGAGGAAAGCATGCTGGGGGTTGGGGTATGTACCTGAAAGTCATCTACAGAAGGGATGGTCCGGTTGGTGGTTCTCCGCTTGTGCCACTGTCTCAAAGTGTCTCTGGTCTCTGAGCTGAGTAGCCTTGCAGCCTGCTCTTCTTGGAAATTCTTTATCAGAGACAGTGCTCCATAGGCACTTGTCAAGTAATAGCCTCCTGGAAGGGTAGAGAGAGAGAACGGGTCCTCAAGAGTGTCACACTGGTAGGGATATTTCTCCGACTGTTTTTATTATATTTGAAAATTTCCCCACATACACTAGTGTTAAAGTCATATTGCATACAGTTGTCCTTGGGTATCTTTGTGGGGATGGGGTCTAGGATCCAACCCTTGTGTATTAAAATCTATGGGTGCTTAAATATTCATAGAGAATACCACAGTATTTGCACATAATCTACACAATACTCCCATAAATCTCAAATCATGGCTAGATGACGTATTATATCCCATACCAGAGAAAGACTATATAAAGCGTAAGAAAAGAGAACAGTGGAAAAATTTGTACATGTCAATTTTTTTTCTAACTATTTAACGGTTGGTTAAATCCATAGGCACAGACTGTGATCCCCCATCACTTCCACAAAGGCACACATCAAAAAGCATATCACTCACATCTTCATCCTCATCTCATCAGATCTTCAGGCACTCATCTCAATCACATTTATGCACTGACTCAGCCTGTGCCAAGGCCAGGGAGCATTGAAGAGCTGACAACATTTCTGTTTCCACATTTGAGAAAAATGATTCAGATGTTAAAGAGTGGTGTCACTCCAGGAGTGCCCTTAAAATGATCTCTCGTGCCTGTGAGGAGTGCTAACAGACATACCACATTTTAAGATGCCTATGTATTTTTCTAGGTTTGTCTTAAAAATTAGTTGCTTGCAGAAGAATTTGTAAACGTGCTTCGGCGCCACTAGGGGGCACCTTGAATGTGTAGCAAAAATTCTCTGAATGAGGCACATATTATATTTAAAGACATTCATTGTCAAAAATCTCCATTGAAGTTCCATTATGGGCTCAAGACAGAGTTGAGGGGAGGGAGAGCATAAGGAAACACATCTGAATCACCGCTCCTCACAAGTGGAGACACATATTAAAGAAAACAGGCACTGACAACCCATTCATGCATAGACCAGACATTGACTGCAGCTAACCGAGCCATTTTCCGAAGTGTCACATTCATGGCCAAAGCATTTAATGGCTCACACGGATCTTGCAGAACCCTCTCTAATCAATGTGCAGGATTAAATGGTTTTATCTCTCAGGAGCATGGCTATCAGGCTAGTGAAACTGTGTTGGGTTGAACTTGGCACAATAGTTTTGTTGCTTTATAGTCACTAATGGAGATTTCTTTCTTTCTATTTTTTTTTTTAAATTTTCTTTGCAGTACTTTACAGAGTAGGCTTTGCATATGCCAGGTGTGTGTTCTATCATGGGACCACACCCCCAACCCGTGTCAGCCCACTTCAGGTCTTTTGCTTAGAGTTTTCCTGACTCAACCACCCTATGGATGCCTCTGCTATGAATTATTGATCTTAGTATTTGCCCCACGAGCAAATCACACATGACTCAGTGTGAGATGCTAGATGAAGTGTGTGAATGCCACACAGAGGAGTTCAGGGGAATCTTAACAGACTATGTCCTGGTGTCAGCATTTAACTGCGGTTCTGAGAGCTAAAATCCCTATGGGGTGGTGAAAGGTTCCTTGGACTTTGAATTTGACACCATTGCTCAGACCACTAAAGAGAAAACCTCATGTGCTGGAAACACAAAATTGATGATACTTTGAAACATGTGGATTCAATTAGAGGAAGGTTTTCCATTTCAGCAAAACTGTATCCCACCATAAGCTAGAGCTCAGAGCTTGCAAGGGAATCTACAGGGCTGAGGGCTGTAAATGAGAATACCTGTTTACTCAGCAGAAAAGAAGACATGTGACTGCTGTAAAGTCAACCCAAGAGAGCCTTGGACAGGCCACCGAAAGCACATGACCGAAGCTCCTCTGGGTCTGGACTGGAGGAGCTGCAGTTTAGTCCTCTGACATTTAATCTAGAGCTAGAGCCACTCTGCCTGAGCCAGGCCCTTCCGAAGAAGGTAGACAAGCAATGTCTGACACAGTTCTTCGGAGGAGCACACTTTCCTTCACAGGGATTCTTGCAGATGAAGACAACCCTGCCCATCTGTCACAACACAGTGCTTACAGCATTCCCCTTTAAGGAGACAAGGCTGAAACACGGAGCCTCACACTGAGGCCCTGCCAGGAAAAGGGGCAGGAAGTGATTGTCTCTGTCCTCAGACCACAAGACGTAAGCATCTGTCTGTCCTAAGTATATGCTGTCAATAGGAGAAGGGTGATTTTCTAAGGGACACTGGTACATTCTTTTTCCCCCAAAGCCTCAACGGGTCTTCTTGCTACCAGAAACCACCAAAATAAACCCCAAACTGCAATAATCACATGGTGGGAAAAGGGAAGGCTTGTCATTGGAGATGACAAATGTCTACCTTGGTGCCTGAACAAAGCCACACTCATTTTTTCTCTTGCCTAAGCCCAGGAAAGTGAGGAGGCACAGTGGGTCTTCTGGGCTCATAATGGATTATCTGTGTCCCTGGCTGAGAATTTCACTGAGAGGATGTGAACAAGCAAGAGATACAGACTGGAAGAGCTCAGTCACATCTGCCTCTGGCTGGAGACAGGATGGAGGATACTTATCTCAAGTTGACACTGACTAGAAACGGATGGGGAAAGCATGCTTTGGGGATAAGGGGCAGTAGGTCTTTGATAGGAAAGCCAAGCCTGGCAGATTCAAGTTATAGGACTGAGGGTATTAAAGGACAGTCTGGGGATGATAATGCGTTTGATTCCCTCCATGGAGGGTGCCTCGGTGATGCATGCCCGGGGGAATCCCAAGGGCAGCTGGATCTTTGTTCCTGAAACTCAATAGGAACATAGCAAACACAGAGTCTCACCCTCAGAGTCTGTCTGGGTGTCCTAGGGATTTCTGAAAATGATTAATAGATGGGCACACAGGCCCCAATTTGTCTCCTTGAAGAATGATCAGCTCATAGGAGAGTCCCAGTTCTTGTTGCCTTTCAAGGTTGTGAGCTACATAATGAAACATCCAAAAGATTTTCATGATTCAACCTCTAACTGAGAGAAGAAGAAAGTCCTTTGCGAAGACACACAGAACAAGACTGAACCTGACCACCGAGGTCGATGAAAAGCTAACTAAGCTGTTTGGGCGTTTAAAACAATTCTTTTCTTCTTCTTTTTTTTTTTTAAAGGGCCAGATTTTCATTAATTTTAGTGATAACAACAGCAAGTTATTTTTCCAACAATGTAAGTATTCTTTAATAAAGTAACTCCTCAAATAAAAGAAGCTAGATTGTTTTTTAAAAAATTGTGCCATTTGAAGGGCAGGGGCTTTAACTCAGAGGGCTGCTTGCCTTGCATGTGTGAGGCCCTAGGTTCAATCCTTCATACTGAAACAAAAATAAAAATAAAAACAAAAAACAGCAAAAAAAAAAAAAAAAACCCAAACACATACCAAAGTAAAAAGGTAGTCTATCGAATGTTTAATTCTACTAAATTAAATTTCTATTGTCAGGCTTGGTTGCATTTTCTTCTTTTAAATTTTGGTTTTTCTACAATGAATTAGTATTACTACTTTAATTTTAAAATGTCACTATAGTACATATTTTTTTTTTCAGGGGACAGGGTTTCATGTTGTCTCAAATTCACTATTTAGTCAAGAATAAGCTTGAATTTCTAATCTCCCCGAGTGCTAGGATTACAGTATGTACTAAAACACCCAGACAAGTACATAGTTCTAAAAAAACCCAATTAGTCATATGGTTAACCAGTAAGATGTCATCCCTCCTCCCATAACTGGTTTCCCATCCACAGGGTTGTATTTGGAGTTATAAAGATGCTTTGAAGCTAGATAGAAATGGTTGCTGTTCAACCTTGTGTATGTGCTACCCATTGCCAGACTGTTTACTGTGCACGCATGTGTGTGTGCATGAGTGCATGAAGGTGAACACCTAAGGACAATCTTGGGTGTTATTCCTCAGATGCCATATGCCTTGTTTTTTTGAGACAGGCTCTCTCATTGGCCTGGAGCTCACTCATTTGGCCAGGTTGACCAGTCAGCCAGCCTTAGGGCTCCACCTGTCTCTAGTGTTGTGACTCGGCCTCCCCACTGTGGGACTGCTAATTTATACCTCCATGCTGAGCTATTTGATGTATATACTGGGGGCTTGAACTCAGGTCCACAAGCACTTCACAGGCTGAGCTATTTTCCCAATCCTCATTGTGCTTTTTGAGAAAGGTCTTTGCTATGTAGCTCAGGCCTGTCTGGGATTCACAATCTTGCTGCTTCCACCTCCTAAATGCTGATGACTGGCCCACCATCCACAGTTTCAAAGTGGCTAACTTTATATTCCATGAATCTCATCTCAATCTGAAAATGTGTAAACCCCTGCAGACTGCCCCCACCACCTAGCTGCCTAGTTCCCTCTAACACCTTCAGAGCACATTACCTTCTCCATGCAGTAGTGATGGGTCTAAGAGTTCCATCATGTACTCAATTTCAGTGTCCAATTCAAGCATGTCACACTGAGCTATGACATAGGTCAGGACTGGCAAGAAGTCGTCTGCACCATACATCCTTCCTAGGACCAGGAAGAGAGGGCAAAGCAGGATATTTTTATCAATGTTTCTTTCTTTCACATCCTATTTATGCTATTATTAGTCACCGAGGAGTCACATTGGGGAAATGTGCTACTTATAAACAGGCGTGGGAGTTTCTGGAATTCTACCTACATGGCCCTAGGCTCTCCCCATTATTTACTGAGATCAGCTCTTTCTCACTGTCTCAGAATGAATGCCTAGGAGATAGTCAACACAGTTTACATTTTCTTCCCACTTTTAAGTTCTTTACACTGGAGCAAAGTACCTATAAGTGTTTTAAACTGCTGGCAAGGCATGATATAAACCCTTCATAGACTATTTCCTTAGGCTAATTCTTTCCGGCTTACTTACTGTGTTCTATGCATACTGATCATGAATGTAATGACAGGTCAGACTTAAACCAGGAAAAAAAATTTGTTTTCTGCTCAATGTTCATTTAATTTGTTTGATTTTTAAAAATTTGTATTGATAATAGCACCTAGTTGATAGCAATATATATTAAAAAAAACAAACAAAAATGGTCTTATTTCTTATCTTCTTTGCAATGGTGGTTGTTAACTGTGGCCACTTTGCAGACCAAGAGAATACTTCCAGTATCTGGAAACATTTTTCATAATCACAACTGGAAGGTGAGAGTGTGAACAGTATCCAGGATGTGCTCTGTTCTCACACTGGAGATAATCATGACTGAAACATCCCAAGTGTTTCGGCAGAGAAACAATGCTTCAGAACAGGCATCAGTTTGGAAATTTTTACAAATGATCTCACGAGCTATAGAGATACATGCCTCAAATTTCAGAGGCCACGTCCACAGGCTGGCAACAGTTTACAGGCTCTGATGTGTGTGTGTGTGTGTTTGTGTGTGTGCATGTGTGCACATGTGCATGCACAAGTGTATACATGCATTAGGAACTGGAGGTCGACAGTAGGTACTCAATTGTTCTCTTTTGTCTCTACTGAGACAGAGTCTCTCCTGAATCTGGAGCTCATCTATTCTAGTTATTCATATTAAATGGGGATCCTGTCTCTGTCTCATGAGTGTGGGTAGCCACCATACATATCTACCCAGCATTTATGTGGATTCTGGGGATTCGAACTCTGTTCCTTATGCTTGCCTGATAAATGCTTTGCCTGCCGAACCACCTTCCCAGTCCCAGAGCTCAGAGGTTAAGCGCCACCCCCCCCCCCCTATTCAGTAGTCTCCAACGTACATGCATTCCTATTTACCCCAGCAATGGGTAACAAAGCCTGTGGCTTCTCTGCTAAGGCAATTTCAGAAAAAAAAAAAAAAAAAAAAAAAAAAAAAGGTAATCTCCTGCTGTATTATAGGAATCTCTCTGAAGGCCAGAACGAGGAGGGCTTAGTCACTTCCCATGAGTCATGGGTACTTCTGCATCTTTAGGAAAGAGCCAGGGGATCTTTGAGAACTTATTTCTTACTTTGTAATTCTTTGATGAGTTTCAGTTGCAAAGAATTAAAGAATTGACTAACACGGCCTCACTTTACCACTCCAGATTTCTCATACACGTGCTGTCAATCAGCAGCATAAACATCATGAGCCAGGGTGTGGTAAACGTTCTCCCTAATATTCCCATTGTACTTGGGGTTCAGGTTGAGTTGCCTCACATAATTCTCAGTTATGAAGGAAAAGGTCATATATAACAATAGATGCAGAAACTTCAGGACAGAAGATTAAGGTGCCTCAAGCCCTCCAGTAAAGTAGCACATTCACAGAGGGAGGATAACATATCCTAAGCACTACATCGCACTAACTCTTTATTTCAATCAGCATTGTAGGCAACTCTTACTTTGTCCTTATCCATAGTCACTGACTGATATAACTCTGTTGCACGGGACTCATTTGGCAGATCACATTGGTTGCATTTATATTTTTATAGACAGATGAAATTGAGAGACTGGAGGGAGAGGACATTGGGGCTCAAGCAGAAGTCTGGACACAGAGTGACAGGCCACCTCACCTGAGTTGTTCTCCATGACAGTGTAGATGAGCTTGCAGACCCGAAGCAGAAGCATGACTTTCTTCTCTGGTGAATACATCTTCTGCATGGTCATGAATTTAACTTTGATTTTCTCCAGTTCCACCAAGTCAGGGGTTGGGGCAAAGACCCCCAGCTCCTGTGGGTTCCTCTGCCGCACGAGTTGCAAGTTCTCCTTGAGTTGTCTCCATGAGCCGTCAGCCGTGTGGAAATCCTTCAGCATGGCCTCCACGTGGCCCTTGAGGGGCTTCAAGATGCATTTGTGCATGGCCTTCTCCAACACCACATCTGCCAAAGAAAACGCAGTTACTGTGACCTCTGTGAAGAGAGAATTACAGCTGGTGCTTTCTTGGGACGGATGTCGGTGACTCTACACAGCCTTCAGAGGAGATGGCAAACATGTGATCAAGATTTTCAGTATCCAATAGACTACAGGCAGAACCACTGAGACTCACCAAGGTCACACCTTCCTCAACACAGTCAGTAAAACAAGCAGGTTTACTTTAATTTCCCTACATAGAAGCAAATATTGTGGATCTGGGTGTTTTACTGTCCTTTCCTGCTGATATGTTATCTTATAGGATTTTCTTCTTTTTAAAAAAAATGTGTGTGTGTGTGCATTCATGTGTGCGAGAGGGAGAGGAATACATGCTACAACAAGAACATGGTGGTCAGAGGACAACCGCAGGCATCCGTCTCATCTCAGAACTTATTTGAGACAGGGTCTTTTATTTGTCGTCCCCTGCTGTGTACATCGGCTGGTCTACAAAATAAAGGTTTTGTAATACTGAGGGTGTAATCTTCAATTGGATTCTGAACCAAAAAAACTCATTTCATTTGCAACAGAGATCAGTGGGACCTTTGGTAAGACCTGAATACAGCCTGCATAAACACAGCTTCAATATTGCCTCCCCCACACCAAGTTTGATAACTATACCCTAGTTTGCAATAGACAGCTTTGATTTTAGGAAGCACAATGAAAATTGGTCAAAGGGGGCATAATGATTCAGAAACAAGGAAGGTACATATGTGTGCGTGCATGTGTGTGTGTGTGTGTGTGTGTGTGTGTGTGTGTATGTGTGTGTACATTAACAATGAGAAAGAAGAACAAAGTGACTGTGGCAAAGGGCTAACATTGGGGAATCTGGGTAGAGGCAGGACATTTCTTTGTATTATTTGTGCAACTTTCCTTTAAGTCTGATACTATTTCAAATGAAACGTTTAAACATTTAAATTTCTATGGAGTTAATTTCCACAATGATAAAGTCTCTGTTTTTTTCATCCACATGTTGTGGTTCCTGCCAGTCCCTCCTGAGTCCTACTGTGGTGACGAACTAATCTATGGCACCAATGTAGTTCCATTTTGCAAGTGCATGGATCCACTTATTTCTGAGATTGGAAAGAGTTGGATTATTTCTCTGGCCTCTGGAATTCTTGATATTGGGTCACATCATACCGAATTCAGATTGCTGTCTATTATTAGAAGTCTGGGGGTAGGGTGAGGAATAATCTAAGTCAGATGTTCAAATCCCAAACAACTTGACTGTATCTCAAAGTCAGAACTGAATCTAGAGGTTTATGCTGATTCCACAGGACCAGATTTCCTCAGCCTAGCATTTCCTTTGTCCCTGTGCTTTCCCATTCTATCTTTGTTTAAAGATATAGAGCACCATATAATTAAAGAACAAAAGATGCACAAGGGGTTAAAAGAAGGAAGAAAAACAGAGCAACAGTCTCACTTCACATGAGACATTAAACAGGTCACTTGGTTTGCACTGGTTCTGTTAATAAGCTTGTGTGACTTCATAGTTTATCCTGTACAATCATTACCATAAGATAATCAGTAATAGCAACTGAATGCTTAGATGAGCTAAGCCCTATGCAAATATACTTCACTTAATTATTATCTAATACTTACAAGCGCTCCTTACTTTTGCATAGCATTAATAGTATGCATATTTTATAGATGATGAAGCAGGAGCTCATAAATATCTAATGGCTTGCTTGAGGAGAGGTGACTACTCAGAACAAGCATTTAGACAGCTTTTCAAGGTAAAAATCTCTTTTGGTTTTTCTTCCTTTCCTTTGTGGTGTGCTAGGGATCAAACTTAGGGCCTTGAGCATATTAAGTAAGTGTTCTGCCATCGAGGCAGACCATTCTCCAGCCCCGAGTAAGGGATCTCTTATTTTAAATTTCAAACCACTTTGTAGGCACTGAGCATTCTGTTTATCTCATTCAAGAGTTCTGAAAGTGGCATTCATGAATATCACTCACCTGCACCTAGGCAGAACAAGTCTCCAAAGTGATTGGATCATGCCAATCATTAACTAGGAAAGCACACAGATGTTCATAGGAATACTTTTTATTATTGCTCCAAATTGAAAAGAAACCAAATTCTGGTCCAACAGAATGGCTGCATGGGATGTATTCACATCAGCATATTCACACTTTAGTGCACTATAATGGGTCTCAAACAATGAGATACATTTATTCAGTGAGGAAGCACACTGCTCCATATGCAGCATAATTGAAACTCCAGATGCCACACTGGGTATGAAAGAAGCATGGTAAGAAAATCTCCCACAGCCTTTCATCTCTATAAAGTCAAACACATAGCTTGCCTATAGTGTCAGAACTCAGATTGGCAGTTGCTCTTGGGTCACGGGGCCACTTTGGTGTATATGAGGAGGATGGAGAAGTTCTGCTTCTAGATTTCTGTGGTGCCTACTTGAGTGTTCATATATGAGACTCAATGCTTAAGACTAGTATACTTTATATATGCAAATACACATGTGCGGTGGAACAATCCTTTTGTATACTGTGAGGATGTGCTGCTCTCAATAGTTTAATAAATAGCCAACTGGGCAAAAGCTAGGCAGGAAGAGGTCAGACAGGAGAGATTGAGAGAACACTGAGAAGAAAAGGGTGGAATCACCAGCCAGACACAAAAGGAGCAGGATGTGTAACAAGCCATGAGCCACATAGATACATAAAAATTAATAGAAATGGTTAGTTCAAGTTACAAGAGCTAGTTACTGACAAGCCTAAGCTACTGGCAGATCATTTAGAATTTTCTTTTTCCCTTCCTTCCTTCCTTCCTTCCTTCCTTCCTTCCTTCCTTCCTTCCTTCCTTCCTTCCTTCCTTCCTTCCTTCTTTCTTTCTTTCTTTCTTTCTTTCTTTCTTTCTTTCTTTCTTTCTTTCTTTCTTTCCTTCTTTCTTTCTGAGATAGGGTTTCTCTGTGTAACAGTCCTACCTGTCCTGGAACTTGCTCTGTAGATCAAGCTGGCCTTGAACTTACAGAGATCTTTCTGCTTCTGCCTCCCAAGTGCTAGGACTAATACATGTACCACTACTGAAAATTTATAATTAATAATAGTTCTCTGTGTGGTTATTTGAGAGCTGGCTGGCTGGACAGAAACTCCTACCAAAACACATGTAGACAGAAGGCAATTAAAGTCTAGTATAGGGTTTTTACAGGAGACTCTAAGAACAATGTTATCACTTCATAATGAGCCCAGCCACCTCTGTGCTCAAGTGTTATACAAGCTATCAATCTCCAAAAGGTGTGGGCTGTTCCCAGAGGATAAGGGCAATGGAGGGTTCATGCCCAATAAACTGAGTAGGTTCCCTCTTTCATTCATCCACATGGCCAGGGACCAGGGCTGGCCTTGGTATAGTGGGAGTATGGGAATCTGTTAGGAATAGCCCATTTTCTTAAAACACAAAAGTAAAAATAATTCCCAGTGTTGAAATAGAGGGGAAACTTGAATCAACCCTCTGATTTCACTTAATTCTAGCTAGTAGCACAGGTGGTCCTGGGAGTTACTATGTAGATCAAGCTTGATTCAAACTCATAGCAAGATTCTTCCCTCAACTTCCATGGTTGGCTGACTCTTTGCTCACTTTAGAAGTCAGTCAGGGGTGGAAAGCTTGTAAGATCAAGAGGACCAGGATATCTGCCTAGAGATAGTGTCTTCTGAAATAAATAAATAAATAAAAAGACAGTAGAGGTAGGTATGACAGAGAAATCGTGGATTTGGAGGACTTGGAGGAAATTCTCAAGAGTCTCTAGTAACTAATTAAAAGATTATATTAAAAAAGAAATCACTCTACTATGTAGTAAAGAAGCAGGTCTCTTACTAGCTTCACAACGGGTAACATGAGGAAGTCTAACTATTCACCTTGTTTTCAGGGATCTGAAATTTGTCTAGGAATTTGTCCAAATTGTGTCTAGCTCAAACCATTTGAAATCAATGACCTGGGAATGCCAAATGTTTGATGGGTGACCACTTGCTACAAAGGTTCAAACGCTACACTCTCAGAATAGCTGCCATTTTCTGTGCAGATGGCCAGCTATGCCATTTTCCTTGTCTGTAAACCTCTCCCCACACCCTCAGAGCCCTGCACCCATGTGTACTCCCCATCCCCTTTCTGCCCTCCAGAAGGTGGATTTGAGACCTGGGACTTTCCATCTCATAACCCAGTGAGCAAACTCTTGTGCCAAATACAGCGGCTTCAGACATACATGTGCTGGGCAGAACAGGTGATTTTGGTGACAGTGCTAGGCATTTTTTTCCAGGTTGTTTGTTCTTTTCAAAGACCACACTTTAAAACTACAACTGCTCTCTTCAATTTGTTTTCAGGGCTGTATTCTTACTGACCACCCCTACTAAATCCTCAACAAAGAATGGGGGGAAATTTTGAAATAAAAAAGAAGAACCAAGCCCTGCAGTGGTAGTGCAAGGCTTTAATCCCAGTACTCAGGAGGCAGAGGCAGGTAGGTCTCTGTGAGTTCAAGACCAACCTGCTCTACAGAGCCAGTTCCAGGATGGGATCCAAAGCTACACAGAGAAACCTGTCTTGAAATGCACCCCCCCTCATACCACCCCCCCCACTCCCCACAAAAAGGACCAATGACGCCACTGAGTGATTCCTATGGCTTCTTCCCAACAAGAAACCCAAGCTTCTTCTCTTAAGCAAGAGAGAAAAATTATTTGAGAAATATAAGAAATGGGACCTTTCAGAATGAGGGCTAGCTCAGACCAAAACTAAAACAAAACAGTGGCAGTGCTCACAGTTCTGGAAGATTACCAACTTATTTCCTTCTTCTACTTTCTGCTTACTTTGATCCCAGCATGAGAAACTCAAGTCTTTTCAACTAAGAACAGCAACACTATTCTAGATACCTTATGTTCACTGTGAACATACTCTGTGTTCAAATCCTCAAACAAATACCATACAAAAAGGATTATGATACAATCACTTCACACAGGAAAAAACCCATGCCATGCAGCAAGCAAGAGGGAGAGCCAAGATTCCAACCCTGAGCATCTACTTCAGGGCTTCTGGATGGTAAGTTGGCTGCACTCAATCAATAGAAAGCATGCATAGCAGAAGAGTGCAAATACCCTTTCATTTACAAGGGATGATCTTAATCACCCCCTCCCATATTTTTCCAGTAACAAAAAAAAAAAAAAAAATACTAGAACAACCAGGCTTGGTGGTGCATGCCTTTGATACCAGCACTTGTGAGGCAAAGACTGGTGGATCTTGTGACTTTTGAGGCTAGTCTGGTCTACAGAGGGAATGTCAGGATAGCTATGGAGAGAAATTCTGGGCCTTCCATTGTGCAAAAAGTTGACAATAAGTTTATATTGCTTTTTTTTTTTTCCATGTACTACCATTCATGTGCATACATGCTATCAGCAGCTAAGACCTCAAACTTAATGGTCCAGCCTCAGCTCTTCCTGTGACATATCCCACACTCTGGCCTTTCCCAAGAGATGTTTCTCTCAGCAGGGTGAGTAGCTTATGGAAGCAGAAGGCTATTTACAGAAGATATCAGACTCAGACATAAAGTATAAAGTATAAATGTTACTGTTAAATGTGTGACCTCAAAAGAGGATGGCCTTCTCCTGGCTCAGTTCCCCCATCTGTCTGGGCTACCTCCAGCTTTACATTTGAACTGCTGAGAGGGTGTAGTGGGATTGTGTTCTGTTCCATTGTAAATAATTGTTCTGCCTATGGTTTAATAAAAACACTGATTGGCTGGAGGCAGGCAGGAAGTGTGGGAAGGGCTACCAGACTAAGAAAACTCTGGGAATAGGAAGAGCAGAGCAGAGATTCCAGAAAGACAGCAGATGCAGAGGACAACTATGCTGCTCTGAGAAAAGGTACCAAGCTGCATGACTGAACAGGATAAGAATCATGGGTTAGTTTAAGAGCAAGAGCTAGCTAGCAATATTCCAGAGCCATAGGCTGATCAGCATAAAATTAATACAAGCATCTATGTGATTATTTGGGCCTAAGCAGCAGTGGGGCTGAGAGTGGGTCCAAATCTCTGGGTTAGCCTGAAAGTCCGGCCCAGAAACTTCATACAACAAACGGTGGCCCAATATGGGTGATATACACCTACATAAAGCTGGAGAAAGATTAAAAACAGTTCTAGAGCACAGAACCAAGTTGTGTCTCTCACATGAGTCTTAGTTCAGAGACACCCTGGAGTGGTGTATGGGTTTGAATTAAAAAATGGCAGAATTTTGGAGTACAGCTTAACACAGCTGGCTCCTGAAGTCTCACAGGAGCCTAGATTTAAGCAACAAGCTGTAAATGATGTATTAAAGCTTTCTATTTATATAGACAAAAATGAAACAGAGTCAGAGGCTGCTTCTTAGTAGTAGCAGCATTTTCTTGGGTCAGCTTTGTTTGCTGGAGGCAAGTAGAGGCACAGCTTTTTAAAAAAGAGGATTCTTGACTCAGCCTTAGAGGCAAAACACTTGTGAGTTTTTCAAGAGGCCCTGCTACCAAAAACTTAAATGGAATTCACAAGCAGCAGATGACAGTGCTTTACTTGATGATTATATGGACCCTGAAATTCCCCAGAGTGGTAATTGTGGGTCCTACCAGTACATCTGCTAAAAAGATAAACTCTATGAAGATAGACTAAGAGCTGGGTGGAGCCATCCATCCATCCTAGCCAAGCCTTTAATCCTTAGCCACACCTTGGCAGATTAAAGGTGTGGTCAGAAACAGAAAGAAATAGGGGGATCTTAGTGGAGTCAGCCACCCTACCCAAGCAAATGTGTGGTCAGAAACAGAATAAGAAATACAAGATATACAGAAAAGACAGATTTAAAAAAAACTCTATATGGTTTAGAGTGTGTTTTAAAAATATATGTAGGCTTGGGAGAGAAAAGAAAAAAAAAGGGTAGAGAAAGTCCTTTAAAAAGAAATAGAGTAAAAAATAATAAGCCACTTAAAGATGGAAATTACAAAGAGTGTCTGGACACTGTATGTTATTGTCTTTAAGTTTTTTTTTTTTTGACTGAAAATGAAGTAGTAAAAGCTGCTAAAAGTCATTTGATTATAAATGCTGCTGGATTAATTTGACCTATATTTTGTTAGAGTTGACTTTAAAATTAAAATCAAAAGTTATGCTACTTTGGAGAAGAGGTTTTCTTTTTATTTCCACAGAAAATGAGAGGCTGTGGATTTATTCCTGGTTAAAGAAAATAAAATTTGATTGAGGAAAAGTTTCCAATGGAAATGGATGGCCCAGATGAATCAGCATTTCTGAGCATCTCTGTTGCAGTTTCCTCTGAGCTCTGCATCCAAAAAGAAACTTCAAGGAGACTGGCTGAGATGACCCAGCCTTACAGACTACTCCACTAAAGACTTGTCCATAATCCTAAATTTTTCTTTGGATTTTCATCAGATTACCAACACCCCTAACCAGGCAGGAAGTAGCCTAGAGAACTATGCCCACATTCCCATAAAATGGATTATGGATGTTTGTCTTTGTGTACAGTGTTGGTTACAAGTTGTTATAGATAATGGTGAAAAAAAATTATACAAAGGAAATTAGATTTGGGGTTCTTGTTTTAAAAATAGAAAAAGGGGAAACGTAGTGGGATTGTGTTCTGTTCCATTGTAAATAATTGTCCTACCTACTGGTTTAATAAAAATGCTGACTGGCTGAAGGCAGACAGGAAGTGTGGGTGGGGCTACCAGACTAAGAAAACTCTGGGAACAGGAAGAGCAGAGAAGCCAGAGAAGCCATAGATACAAAGGACACCTATGCTGCTCTGAGAAAAGGTACTGAGCTGCATGGCTGAACAGGATAAGAGTCATGGGTTAGTTTAAGAGTAAAAAGTTAGCAATTTATATGCCTGGGCCCTAGGCTAATCAACATATAAGCGTCTGTGTGTCTCTGTGGGACTGTGGGATTGTGGGTCTACAGGTCTGGACCACAGGCCAGACAGGCCAGAAACGTTATACAACAAGAGAGGTTTGGCGAGGTCTCAGGCTATGCATATCAAGTGAGTATCTGACAACTACTAAGAACGCTGAAGTTACTGTTTCCTTGGAACACATAGAGATGTCTCTGAAAAGAGATTCCCCAGTTTAATGATTCAGGTCAGGGTTTTTGTTTTGTTTTTCAGTATTAATTGTGATTAGATTAAGAGCCCTCTGGTTTCCTGGTCACTTTTCCTTGCTCGAGTACTCATACTTGCTGGCTCCTTCCCTTTGGTACAAAGATGGAGGATCTGAGGCTTTCTAGCCATGCTTTGGTTCCTCTAGAGTTTTACAAGGGCCTCACTCTGTTCCTGTCTAACAGCCTGGAGAGCACAGAGAGTTGGGTACTTGGGGTGATCATGGATCCATCACAGCAGGAAAAACTGCAAAAGGAAAAGAGTCCCATCCCTACTTCAGAAGAGAAAACAGGGCTTAGACAGGGGGTAGAAGGATGCCCAAGCCTCCTGCTGAGCGTTGCATGAAGGATGCAGATTACACTCTTCCACCTACTTTATTCTGTCTATTCTAGGACCTGATGGGACCTCTCTCTGTGCTTCTGTGTTCCTCCTGGGTCTGCTCTACTTTTTCTCAACATGATTCCAATGAAGATTTTTACTTGCCCACCTTTCTCATTGCCTGCCTTGGTCTTCTTTGTTGCTGCTGCCAGGACATTGGGCACATTAGATTTTTCTTTTTGATAGGAAGTCCTCTGAAAAAAATCTCACCTTAGGGAGATCATTGGAACTGACCCAGACTCCAGCAAAGATCTTCCAGATAGCACATACTCCAAGCATTGAACAGAAAATCCTTCCTTTGGGTACCGCCATGAAGGTGATGTGTTTCCTTACAGAGGATATCTAACTAGTGATGACATCATTGCCACATGTGAAGTTGTCTCCCCTGCAGCTCTGCTGGGATGGCTTGGAACATGCATTTGCTGTGTGTCACCCACACACGCTTTGACTCATCAACAGTGAGGCTTTATCATTTATCCCACTATACTAGTATCAATATACAGATGGCAAGCACAGGAATTGTGATTCACTTACATTTCTTATATTTAATTATGTATATGTATATATATATCTGTGTATAGGTATATGTACATGAGTGTGGTACTTCAGGAGCCCAGAAGAGGGCATCAGATCCCTTGGTCTGGAGTTACAGGAGGTTGTGATCAACCCAGGATGGGTTCTGGGAACTGAACTTGAGTGCTTTTAACCACTCTCTCCAGCCTTTCACTTTTGGTTTTGTTCATTTTGGTGAGTTTCAGGGAAGACCATCATGAAAACATACGGGATTTATTCATGTTTTGTCTTACACAAGAAATCTCTAGGGCTGATTTCAGTGCTTTTCAGTAAGAGACCAGGCTTTCTTTTTTTTTTTTAGGCAAGGAAGAAGAGAAGAGGAAGTGAGTCTGTCCTTTACTCAGACATCAAGCTTGTGAACTGGGGCTGGAGGTTAGATCTGCAGACCACTAAAGGCTCCACCTATACACTATCCGCTTAGCCTAGGAGTCAACAGGAATTCCCCTGTGCATAGGGTAGTGGGAAAGCAAACTAATTCTTCTAGTCAGTCATGTGAAACCTCGGGCGCCCGAATCACACTCTTCAGTTTGGGCATAAACTTCTCTCTTTTTCCTGGTATTTTCTGCCCAAGCATTGGAATCGTCTAGCACAGCAAACAGTTTAGCACAGACCCACCTGTTTGTTTGCAACCCTCACTTTCAACTCCTGACAGGGGCTATGGGAGGGCAGAACTGGCAGCTCCTGGGGTGGAATATCATGGAGTCTGTGACTTGCTCTGAGGTTCTCAGATACAGGGTGGTGAACCTTCTTGTGGCTGATATAGCACAACTGCCTCGATTTTGATATTCTGAAGTAAGAAAGAAGCCAGACTCGGTGGTGTGTGCCTTTAATCCCATCTACTTGGGAGGCTGAGACAAGAGGGTCACAAGTCAAGGCCAACTTGGGTAACTCGGTAAGATCCTGTCTCAAAATAAAAGGAAAAATGAGGTCTAAGGGTATAGTTCATGCTTGCCTACTATGTGCCAAGCTCTAGGTTCAATATTAAGTACTGAAAGGGGGTCAAATAAAAATTATTTAGCATTTAAATTGATTGTTTAAGAGTAATGTAGGCATTCCTTTCGCCTTCTAGGAAATGGGCACTTTTTCTCCCATGATCTACTGGGAGACTTGATTCTTTCAGGTGGCAGAGTCACAGGAACTGGATTAGAAATCAAAGGACACAAGGTCTTATTCTTAGTTTGGCATCTCTCTCAGAATGGCTTTTTTAAGAAGCAAACAATGTAAGGACTTAGATCACATTGTGAACTTACTACAAATGCTATTAGACACTGGGGCTTGAGCCTGACTTAGACATTCATTAAAAACACCACTTACTCTACAGCACTTGAGACGCAGAGGCAGAGGCCACAAGTTTGAGGCTAGCCTGGTCTACACAATGAGTTCCAGCCTTGTCTACCTAAGGAGACTCAGCCTGGTCTACATAGCAAGTTCCAGGCCAATGGAGATCCACCCCCCCCCCAACCAAAACCAAAAAAGACCTTCTATAAAAAAACAAACACATATTAAAAACAAAACTCAACAGGTTCATTCCAAAACAAAAACAAAACTTCAGAACCTTCACCAGAACCTAAACCAAAGTAGTAGTGCCTGTTTAACTTTGACAAACTACATGCGACCTTACCTTTTTTAGAGGTGGGGTTTCTCACTATGCTGTCCAGGTTAGCCTCAGACTCCTGGGCTCAAGTCCTCCTCCTGCCTCAACCTCTTGACTAGCTGGGACTATAGGCATTCACTCCTGTACCAGGCTCTCAATGTCCTCTTTTTAAAAGTGCTTTATTTTGTGGTGTTCAAGCCCATTTTAGTACCAATTCCCCAGTAAAATAGGGAACAACAAAGATTAAAAACACACAAACAAAAACAACCAAGCAACCAAACCCCAAACTTTGAGATCATAAATTAACATGCTCTTTGACAAACGTGGGAACTGAGTTTAAGTTTCCTCCTTCAAAGAATTAAAATGCTCTTGGGAAAAAGCATGTTTTGGTTTATAGCAATTACAGAAAAAAAATAATATTGTCTCATTTTTCATTACTTATTGTTAGGAATGTGGAGCTGGGTGCTTTGCTGCTATTGGTTATCTGTGGTGAACAGTTTATATGAAAAAGAAATTCTGAGGGCGTTTTAAAGAGTTAGAGACATTTGCTTTTCTCAAAGCAAAACCTGAAGACAGGAGGATCCCAAGGCTAATGTCAAGAAGGGGAAAAAGTGTTCTACTAAAATTAAAACATCCAATATTGCAACGAGTTTGGCTAAATGGAGATTTTTGTTTTTAAACAAGAAAATCTGGACTCTCTCTCATTGGTTGTAGAGACCAAAGCAAGGATGCCAACAAGGAATGAGTGTTGGGATAAAAGTATTGTCACAGCCATCTGTCCTGGTGCTTCATATCATGGGGTATCAGCCATGAATCTAATTCATTCTGCCCGTCAAAAAACTGACCACAGAGCTTTGTGGAAAGTGTGTCCTGTCAAACACTGACTTCTTCTTCTCCTTGGAGAGGTGAGAAAGTGAGGGGCAGCCATCCAGAAAGAAAGTTCAGTGCTGGCCCCCGGAGCACTCTCCCTAACGTAAATGTTCAACAGACTTGCCAAGCTGATGCTAGGCTACTCCATGTATTCAAGAACCTCCACGTGGCAGGACTGTGGGATGGAAGTGCTTTAGAGAAAGGGTCTTAATAGGATGAAAATTCCTCATGGGAAGACATGACCATCGACAGTGGCAGCTGTTTGAGACGGACTCAGGGAATATAATTTACAGTTGACTAGAAAGCACAGAAGGAGAGCAGTTTTAGCAAAACCAGAACGGGCAAGAACTCTTGTCCCAACCCACCTGCTTTGCACCGTGTAACTTAAGAACCATCCTTGGAAGACAATGCCAGACCCTTCTGCATACACTGAAAAGATCCTAGTGTACAAATTCAGGAGTCACTCTTTACCTGAGACCAACAGCTAGCTCTAATTCTACCCGGATTAGTTAACCCATGAAGTGCCTCCTCCCATTCTTGTGGTTTCAGAATGGATGGTCTGTAAGTCTGGGATTGAATTAGAATTTCTGTCTCCTAAATTCAGTCCTCCAGAAAGACAGACCGGATGAAATTCTTTTAGAGCAGAGAAACCCAAATGGCATTCTTGAAAAGCTTTCCCAGCACTCACAGGCACCTGTTTAGGACCAACTTGAGGTTTGGGATTCTGTAGATAGCATTGAAGTGCTAAGTCTTCACAGCAGTGAGGATTCCAGATTTCCTTCCAGGAAGTGAGATGTGGGAATGAGCAGAAAGACAGTAGAGATCAGAAGATCTGGGCTGCAAGCCACTCCTCTACAGGCTCCGGCATACCCTTCGCCCATAGCTCTACACAACTTGGCCTCTCTCTGAACAAGCAAATGATGGACAATATATGTAGAAACATACCATCCATGGGGTTATGAGTCTCAAAAGTATTGCTGTGCTAACAAGTCTTCAGTAAGCCACCCAGCCATTCATATAGTGAAATGTAAAACACAGATAACTGGGTTAAATCAATGTTCTCACCAGAGTCCTAATATAATCACTTCCACATTAAAGGGGGTGGGCTGGCTTTCTAATAATTAGAATCACTTCTTCCCCTTGGTGCAGCCTCTCAGGCTGACCTCTGCTACAGTGGCCTTCCCCTTATTTTCAAAAGCTTGGCGCTTTTCAATGTCCTTTCAAAACACTATGTTTTTTGGTTTTTTTCATCCATGAAGCAACAGGAAAAGCTGCCTGCCTTCAGGCAAATGCTTTAAAAAAAAAAATACAAAATACCCCAAAACAGGCATGGCAGCTCACTTCTGTAGTCTCAGCTATTCCTGAAACCGAGTAGGATGGCTGGAAGCCAGACTGTGGAAACAGACTAAGCAGTACAGCTAGATCTCTGACCTAAACAAATAAACAAAACCAACCAACCAACCGAACAGCTAAACCAATGCAGAGCAGGACTTTCTATAAGTCTTAGCCACAGCAAACAGCCAGCAAAGTGTCACAACTCCCCTAATGACAAAACATAAACACAAACACAAGCAGTAGCTGAAGGGTTAGGCTGGCAAACAGAGGCTTGCCAACAGATGGTGGCTCATGCCTGCAATCCCAGCACTTGACAGGCTGAGGCAGGAGGACTGGGAGAGTTCGAGGTTGGTCTGTGCCAAATAGTGCAGCTCATACCAGTTCAAGTTCTGAACTTGCCAACTACTAGGGGTGTGGGCTGACATATCACTTGCTCTCTTCCATCCCTCAAAGGATAGGATGCATTTTGACTGGGGTGTGTGTGGAGGAGGGGGTGGGGAGCATCCACTGAAGGAATTTATTCAGGCTGCCCAGCTTGTCTGGGAGGTTCTACAGATGTGGGTTTCCCTTCTCATTAAGACTTCAATTTAAAATAAGTTTTGTAATTTTGGGGATGTTTTTTGAGAGGATAAGCTTTTGAGCTGTTCTCTCTGTCTCTGTCTCTGTCTCTCTCTCCTGTTAAGGTCTTGGAAAGATTGCCTGTCAGAGGAGAGAGGACAGGGAAGCCCAGGCTGAAGCCTTGTTCCCCCAAGGAGCTCCTGCTCTGAGGGCTGGCTGATTCTGTCCGCAAATGTAGCTCACCCCTGCCAAAGAAAGGCCTCTGAGTTTCCCCGAGTCCTGGGAGGAAGTGTCTCACTCAGGTAAGGGTCCCTGTGACTCTGAATATGGAGCTGTTCCTCAGGACAGGGAAGACTCTAGGGCTGCAGGGGGAAAGGCAACTTCTGTGGATATTTTGCATTCTGAGGAAGTCTCCTGAAGCACTTTCAATTCTGAGAAAGTCTCCTGAAGCGCATTCAGTTCTGAGACACATCACAAAGACACATTCCAGCTCCTCTAACCACGCCCAAACAACCCTGGGCTAGAGCACCACATGAAAACAAACAGGGCTTTGAGTCTTTTGTAACCAAATCAAAGAGCTGCTCAAATTCAGAGAGAAAGAGAGACAGAGAGGAGAGAGAGAGAGAGAGAGAGAGAGAGAGAGAGAGAGAGAGAGAGAGAGAGAGAGAGAGAGAGAGGAGAAACAGAAACACATGCTCTACCACACACTGTTTACTACTTTCAACAAATACACCCAATCAGAAACAAGAAATTTGAGTTTAGCTAAACCATGGAAATGTTTGCAAATTCTTGCCTGTTGCTACCCACTGAATGAAGTGTCTGAAATTAACCCTTAAGAATCAACCTTCTGAAATTAAAACAAAACAAGACAAAAAACCCAACCAAACCAAACCAAACCAAACCAAAACAAAACAAAAAAACCCCCTTGGATACTCTCGCCCTGGAAAAAAAGACTGCTTGCCAAATTCAAATTTGTCTTGGCAAGCTGCTTACCAAAGTAACCATTAACAATTCAGCCCTTCTGTGAGGTCACAGAGAAAGCATTTCCCCTTGACTCTGGAGAGAATGCCTTTCATGTGATCTCCAAAGTATGTCACTTATTGTAAAGGTACACCAAATAAACTTGTCTTTTCCATTTCTTGTTTATTCCCAAACTGTGCCCAATAAAGACTCTGTAGGGCAAAAGCCAGCAGTGAGGTTACACTTGAAACAAGACAGGGCCCCAGGGTTCCCAAGTGCTGGTCTGTGTTCTGTTTTCTGGGTTTGCACACAGGTGTGCTCTTCCCACTCAGTTTTCACATTCCTAGCATATACTACAAAACAAAACACCCACAGCCTCTTAAAAGACAATAAAAATACTGTTTACAAGCATGCAGCTTACAGAGAGATGCACACCCAGAAAACGCTAACAGATGTGTCAAGCATACATAGGTCAAGAGCAGGCATCAACTTGGACTCTCCAAAGTGGTACAAACATTTGCAGTTTGATGTGTATAGCATCTGCCTTAAGCATCTTTCCATTCAAATCAGGTGAGAGATCGGGTTATTTGTAACTCCGGAGCAAACTTCATCCAAAACAACTAACAGGACACACCACCCGAAAGGGCTATAGCCGACCTTACATTTGAGGATGGGGAGAAAGGCACTTACCAATTTGGTCTTCTGGGATCAGCGACTCAATAGGGGGGTCCAGTTCGGAGCTCTGAGACAAATAGTTCTTGACCTGGGTCATGAACTGTCGGATGGTCTGCAGCATGTCAGTGCTGGACACATGACATTCCTTGTTCTCCTTTAGGAAGCTCACGTAGTCCTGCACCAGGCACCCGAAATAGGTGCATTTGTCCTGGGACAGCTCAGCGATCCTGCGGATCATCCGCTTCTCGGGGGTCATGAAGGAGCTGAACACCCCGCTCATCTTTCGCAACTGGGACTTGACGAGCTTGGGCAGTACAAAAGAGCTGTTCCTCTTCTTTTTGGACTTGATGGGAGGTGCCATGGTCTCCTGGTCACTCTCCCCTTCGTAGTCCTCCAGACTGCTGGTGGTGTCGACCTCGTAACCATACAGGGGCATGCTCCGGTCGAACTCCAGCGAGTCGGAGGAGGAAGTTGAAAGGCTCATGTCGCTCAGCCTCTGCCTGCCTCCATGGCACGGTGGTGGCTGTGATTCAGAGCCAGGCGGCGGCGCTCTTGTGCAATCCCCGGGGGCGTCCCTAGGCGGGGCTCCACCTGCGTGCCCAGCTGTGCCCAGCTCTGGCTCCAGCTCTGGCTCCAGCTCTGGCTCGGGGCTCCGGCTGGGCCGGCAGGCGGTCAAGGTCTTAAGGCTGCCTTCCGCTTCCAAAAAAGAAGCCTGCTTCTTCAGCCGGGGTGGAGGGATAGGAGTTGGTTTTGTTCCAAGCAGAGCTACGTTCCCATGTTTGCTATGGTTGACTGTTTCTGGCATGTTCGTCTGGGGTTCAGTCCTGGATAGCCCAGGGCTTGTGTGCAGACTATTAATAGCGGGTGGCGGGGGCCTGGGTGGAGGGGACCGAGGCCTCTCGGTGCCATTCGCGTTGGGGGTCCTTGTGCTCAGCCGCTTTGGGCCTGTGCTGAGGTCCTGGCTGTGCACTTTCAAGAAAAGAGGATTAATAAAACACAAGGCTCCGTTGGTCTGGCTGCACTCCAGCTCCGAAGGCGTCCTGGTTTTTATAGAATGCACTCCATTTATAAGGCAGAGCTGAGGCAAGGAGGCAGGGCAGATGCCGGCTGAGGAGAGAGGCCTATGGGGAGGTGGGGAGTTTGGGGGTTTGTCGTCAGCTGAGGAGCTCCAAAAATCTGAAAGTCATTATCAGTGAAGACAAGAATGTAAATATAGTGTAGTTGGGCCATTCCTTTATAAGTCACACACACACACACACACACACACACACACACACACACACACACACCCTGAGAGTCTGCAGGGCAACAGAGGCTTAACTTAGGGTCTGCTTTTTTTCCTTTGGTTCCCCTCCTCCCCCTTTCACTATGTTCCTTTCCCCTACTGGAAAGGGCAGGAAGGCAGCCAGGCCCAGGTATAGGCTCACAGGAAAACTCCAGGGGCTTCTTGGCTTCAAAGTCTTTGAGAAAGGTTGTCTGAGCCAACAGACATCTCCAGCCCAGCCCTTCACACACAGGTAAGGACAAAGAGAACTGGAACAGGTCCAGAATAAGCTTGTAAAGGGCACAGGGCGACTGAGCTTGCTTTTCAAAGTCCCACTCAGCTCAGAGAGCAACACCACCCTTTCCAATCAATTCCTCCCGGATGCCCGCCAAGGAGGCAGCTGCCAGCAAGGAATTCATCTGGCCTCCAAGTTCCCTTTTATGAGGTAGGACCAGCAGCTGGGCCTGGGGGATGTTACACAATCTATTTGAGGTTTTACACATTCAGCATTAAAACCCAACACAGAAGAAAACTGCATTCAAGGGTCCCATCCCTAAGGGAGTGGGATGGGGTAGAGATGCTGTGTGTGTGTGTGTGGGTGGGGGGGGTGTTTTAGGTTATAGGCACCTACCTATGAGACTTTAAAAAATCCCAAATTTCCATTCAAATACTGTGGTCTGATTGTCAACGTATCCAAAGACCAAAGTCTTAAAATCTTAAAAGAAATTCCCCTTTCCATCTAGGAGGAAAATATTTAACTAAAGTTAAACCCGTACTGACTCTGCCAGAGTATTGGGATAAAGTTAAAGCAGGTGAATTGCCACAGTCTGGCAGGACTGTGGGGCTAGGGGGAAATGGGCAAAGAGGCAGACTGTGAAGTAAGTGCCAGCTGCTAGAGTGAGGACCTGTGGTGGCCTGAGGGAGGAGGCTGAGGAAGAATGGTGCTGTCATTCCTCACAGCACCAGAGCGACACTGACACCTGTGTGCCACTTAAGAGTCATGCATGTGAATGTTGAGATGCACCACTCTGAACCTCCCTTTCTCTTGTGCTGCCTTTCTCCAGCGAGATGCCACAGAAATAGAAGACCCCAGCAGTCTCCTAATGGGCTCTCCACATCTGTGGAGCCTTAGTTTGAAGGGACAAACTAGGAGACTTATAGGTTACCCAAGCACACTTAGCCCCGGTATTTGAGTGTGGGATGAACATTTGACTTGGGTAAAGAATCCCAGAAAGTGTGATTCGGGGACCTTAGGGTTCTGAGAGCTACATTTTGCCACAGAAGTGGGATTCTTTTTAATTATGACTGAGTTTGAGCCATAGGCAGCCCCACAGGGATCTAGGCAGGGGTACCCACTTACTTAATCCCAGCTGGGCTAGTTCTTCAAGCTGAGACTCCGTCTTGGCTGCTGAAATGGCGTAAGGCAACTTCAAGGTGAATGGCAGAACATCCCTGATATAAACCAAAAAGAAAGAGAATGTTTATAACATATAGCTGGTGACTCTTTCATGCATTCATTTTCATTCTAGACATGTTTCATATTAAACTGTCTAAAACATTCAAGTTGATACCCTATCATATCCAGCCAGAGCTTTTCTCTTTTGGCAACTCTGATCTGAACTATCACATAGGGGACAGGCCAAGACACAAGGCTGCCAGACTGAATCTGTGCCAAGGGTCAAAGTTCCCTGCTGGGTAGCATTGGGTGTGTAGAGTTCATATTGGGGTATCTGACTAAGTTGGTAGATCCATTACACCTCTAAAGCAGCATGTCCCACTTAGTTAGAAGCCTCTTTTAATGTTGGACTCTCACTCTCTAGACAGGAATGGCCAATCTTCAATCCCCACTATCTTCCAGACAACAGGTTTTCAGCATGTATTGGCTGGCCTCTCAAATATAGGTTCATTGCGCCATTTTTCAAATGGAGATCATTCATGTGGCCCCTGTGTGCTAGAGATGAAAGCCTCTCTTGTGTTTTGGGACTGGTGTACTCTAATTTGAATGTACACGGGGAATCCCTGGAGATCTCATTATATTACACACTGCATACTTAGATTCAGGATGTCTGGATAGGGGGCTCTTGGGCCATGAATGGCACTTGCCCCTGGAACAATCTTTGAAGGCAAGTTTCAGGTGTATGATGTCAATAACTGCTATAGAGGGTGGCACCATGTACTGATAAGCCATATGCAGAGGGGTCTCAGAGAGCAACAAGCCAGTTAGGAAAGTGCCAAACTGACATCAGGATCCAGCCACAGTCAGGGCATAAAGTCTTCTGGAGCAAATGCATGGGCCATGGTGTATTTCTTAGAAAGGGTAGAGGCAGATGGAATACACAGTAGTTCATTTTCATGTGCAAGGCTGAAAACCAAGCTCTAAGAACTCATAATGTTAGCACAGCTCTGATGTGGGAATGTGTTTATGTATGCTGTGAATATCAGTCTTTAAATAAAGGAGCTGTTTTGGCCCATGACAGGCACCATAGAAAAAGTAGGAGGGGAAATCACAGCATAGGTAGGAGAAGGGTGGAGTCAGACAGACTGAGCCAGCTGCCCAAGAAGAAGCATGTGAGGAACACAGGTGAGCCACGGGCCACATGGCAGACAGATTAATGAGAATCGGTTGAGTTAAGATGTAAGAGCAAGCTAGCAATGTGCCTGAGCCATAGGCCAAACAGCATGAACTCAATATAAGGGTCTGAGTCATTTCTGGGGGCCTGAGCAGCTGTGGGCAGCTAAGGGGTCTGGGGCAGCAGGTTTGTGGTTCCGGACCTCTGGCTGCCCGGGGCCAAGAAACCATATTGTTACACAGCTCAGCATAAATTCCTGCTCAGGATAAAGTCATATTCAATGACAGTGGTGACCTGAACAAAAAGATGTGTTAATTTTTTTAGTGGTGGTGTTTTTGGCCTTAGAAAAAGATAATTATCTCCTCCTTCCCTCCACAAATATTTATTATCATCTATGATAAACACGTTGTTCTGGGTCAGGAACAAAACACGAATCCCTGCCAGAATGAAGCACCATGCCAGTGAACATCAACAGGATATAAACAAGAATGCCATGTATAGAGTTATGGGAAGGATCACAAACCATGGGGAACTTTGTGTGTGAAGGGGAAATAAAGACTAAAGCCAGCAGGTAGGGTGGTGCATACCCCTTGGCACTGTCTGTGACAGGGAGGCTTAGGCAGGAGATCAGAAGTTTCAGGCCAGCTGGGGCTACACAGCAAATTCCAGAACGGCCTGCTTCAAAAATAAAGTAAAATACATAAAAATATAAGCGGGCCAGCAGTGAGATGGCTCAGTAAATAAAGGTTCTTGCCATGCAAACTTGGCCGCCAGAGCTTGATCCCTAAGTCTATGAAAAGGGGAAAGAAAAGAGAACTGACTCCAAAGGTTCTCTGGCATGCACATTCACACCATGGCACCAGCACATGCCCTCTCCTACATAACACACACACACACACACACACACACACACACACACACACACACACACACACACACATACACGCACACATGCATGCACACACACATACTCATAAAAAACATATAAGCCCCCCCAATAATATTTGAAGGTAATTTTGGCCTAGGCCAAGATTCCTAAATAGTTATTAAGATATAAATATGGTCTAGGGACTTGGGAGATGGTTCAGTCACTCGCCTTACAAACCTGAGGAATCTCAGAACCCATGTAAATGGATGAGGTGACCCCTGTAATGCCAGCCTCACAAGGTAAGGGACTCCCAGAGCAAGCTGACTAATTTGAATAGCCATATTGGTGAGCTCTGGTTTTGACTGAGAGGCCATGCCTAATGAATAGGTGGAAGTACCATTAAGGATGATTCCTGACACTAACCTCAGGCCTCCACATGCACATATATGCAGGTGCACCCCACCCATATGCATGTCAAATGTATACATACTATACACATACACATATGAAAATAGAAAAAAGATACATGGAGTGAATAAATCACACAGGGAAGACAATCCCAAGGTGTGGGAGCAATAAGTGATAGGGGTGTGGGCAATAGAAGGTCCGGCATGTATGTAGTGCAGCAAGAGGGTTAATATGGCTAACCCGGAGTTGATGAGAGTCAGAAGTGGAAGCTTTGGCCTGAATTTTATCATCAAAAATGTCTTGAAAGTTTCTGCCGAAGAAAACCATACCCCAAATTATCCTGTTGTGTATGGTAAGATTAGGCAACATTTCGGAATGAACTAGATCAAATCTGGATTGACTGGAGAATCCTGGAACCCTTAAAGCTGTTGATAGTCAACTACAAAGCTGCAGTGTCAATGAAAATAACAAAGGATGAGGGTTCCAATACCTGATAATGCCACCAAAGCTTTACCATGCTCTCATATGAACTCAGGAGGCTGCTTCTCCTGAGGGTGTCCAGCCCTGGTCAACTTCTGCTTTCATGAGGCCTTTTCTCCTGACCTAAGACTGTGAACACCTTCTTCTGTGTCCTGGCAGGGGCAGTGATCCTGACTCTAATTAGAAGTGGGGACTAATGGGACCTGTGATGTTGTAACATCAAAATGTATCACAAACCCATGTTTGTAAAACTGCACTCAGTATCCAATGTGGAGAAAAGTGACCTGTAACAAAACCAACCTATGCTTATTTTAAGCTTTTACCTACCTCAGCATGCTACTCAGAGTTTAAACATCATCTGACTGGCTTGGGTGTTTTTAATGACATAGGACAGGAAGCTATACCTGACATTCGTTAATAGATGGTTGTAGGTTTTGACTAATTTAGACAATTAGATGTTGTATATGAACTGCCTCACATTGTGCTAGGCAGCATCTTCACACACACACACACACACACACACACACACACACACACACACACACACACACACACTTCTTATCTATACCTCATTAAAAGGAAGGCACCCTGATGTTAAAGTTTGTACATAACAAGCAAGATAGAGCCAACATCTTAATACAGAACTTTTCCCCTAGAGTTTAATTACATGCACAATCTACATTTATTTTATCTTTGCTCTGTATGTTTTGTTCCTAAAGAGAGAGAGACTAACATTATCCACCAGTTACTGCTGCAGTGCACCAAGCATTTGAACACCTGTGGGACCGACTGACCATGCTGGGAAGAAGCTGTAATGCCCCTCATTCATTGATATCAGGGTCATGAAACCACACTGACTGGTGTAGTCCTGATGCACCCCATTGAACTCAGGGCAGCAAAGCAAGGATTGGGACTAGCTGTCAGGCATATGTAGTTGGCAGAGTAGAGTGGGGAAGTTGGCTTTGGCATCAAGGTAAGAATAAATTCAAATTCTCTGCCACCTCCCCCTTCCCCCCATGGTTTCTCAAGACAGGGTTGTCTATGTAACCCCAGGCTGGCTTAGAACTCTCAAACTTCCAGCTTTAGCTTTTTGAGTGTAGGGCTACAGGTGTGTTCTATATCTGCTCGTTATATTTATTTTTAGACTTCTTTTCCTTATATGTATAAGTGTTTTGCCTGCATGTATGTCTTATACCACACATATGCCTGGTGGCCCTCAGAGGCCAGAAGAATATGTCCAATTCCCTGGAACTGGAGTTAACAGTTGTGAGGTGAGACTCGAACCCCGGTCCTCTAGAAGAACAGCCAGTGCTCTTACCCACTGAGCAATTTCTCCAGCCCCCTATTACTACTCAGTTTTGATTATATGGTGGTTAAGCAAGCATTCACTCCTGTAGTTCTAATTCACAAGACTGTTGGAAGAGCTATGGATAATGTGCCTGTCATGCCCGTCACAAATATAGAAGACTCTAGTTAATATTTCAATATTAAAAAGTGTGGTCCAAGCCCAGGAGCAATATCACCATCACCTAGGGGCTTGTTGGGCATGCAGGATGTGGCATGGCCCAGATCCTCTAAATTCGATTCTGCCTTTTAATGGGGTTACAAGTGATTCTGGGGTATAGCTGAGCTTGGGGCAGCTGGCTCTCTATCCTGTGTTCACAATGTCCGAGCAACAGGGAGCTCTGTGGTGTTGCTGATAAATGGCTTCTGTTCCCAACTGCGCTTTCCACTGAGCCATTCCAACACCAGAAATCAGGTGCCCACTAACCATGGATTCTCTTGTCCGTATATACTAAATACATTCTGTGTGGTAACCCACTGTAGTCTCTATGACAAATTCTCTACTAGCTACCAGGTAGAAGATTCCAGAAATACTGTGGTAAGCCTGGATCCTGTTAAACTCTGATGACCAAGAATGTTAATGAGGACCATTAGAGTGCCTTACAAAACAAAACAAAACAAAACAAAACAAAACAAAACAAAACAAAACTCTCAGGCCTCTTTACTTGTAAAATGTTGATGCTGGGACCTTCCTGTAAGTACCTCAAGTGCTGAGCTGGCCTTCATTTACTTTATGCCCTGTAATCACCAGCCTGCCTAGCTACCCCAGCAGGAACCCTGGCCTCCTTGGTGTGTGGAGGACAGAGATGGAATCTTCTCTGTGTTGTTGCCAAGTATTTGTGGGTGGAAGGCTCTTTCCCCAATAGCACAATTACCAGGAGGCAAAGTTGGAAGGTAAACTGTCAGCCAGCTTCACCTCCAGCTCACATGTCAGCACGGACATCAGTTTGGTTGGCCTTAGACTAGACTGTCTCCTGGGCAGATAGGTGCTGCTGGGGGAGTCCTGAGGGCTACAAAGGTCTTCTGTCATCAGGCAGCACATTTCTGTTAAACTTTTAAAGATGGGGATTGCAATTTGTCAAGTTATCAGGGTGCGACTAGAATTTAGTGATGTGGTGCTATGGAAGACAAAAAAAAAAAAAAAAAAAAAAAAACAAAACTCATTTTCTGAGACAGTGCTTCACATAGAATGGAATCATCCCAGATTCTTACAGTCTTTCTTTAGGGGTATTTTTTTTTTTGCATAATTTTAATATAATCTTGAATTTTTGAATAGTCAGGATATAATTACATGGGGAAATAATGATTTGTACTTTGTTCTAAACTTCACTCCCAAAGCGTGGTATCTATATTGAGCAGCTCCCCTTGGTGCTTTATGTGACACCCACCACTTCAACTGCCACACAGCTTCTACCTGCATTTGGGTTATTATATGTGTTCATTACATACAAATATACTTAGCCAAATTTTAAAATGGCAAAGAAGGAGATGTGATGTCCTAGTCAGCTAAGTAATGATTTCATTCTCTTAATCTATAATGATGTGTTATAACTAGCTGTACTTCATTCAGATGTCTAGAAGCGAAGCACAAAGGGACTGTGTCCCTAACCTGCAAGTAGATGGTATCCCCTTGTAGGGGGTGCTCACCAGGTAGGCCCTGTCCATCCTGGGAGCTGCCCTCAATTTCTTCCTGCTGATGAGCAGTGCTATGATTTCCTCTGGAGATGCCTCCTCTTCCTCAGGTTGTTTACTGTGCAGCTTCAGCTAAGCCTGAGATCTTAGTCGGCATGGCAGCAGAGAAAGTCAACAGGTAGGACAGTGTTAAACAATCTAATCCTTAAGGTAAACTGAGCCAAACCCAACTGACTCTTCAGTGATCTCTAGCAAACAGAAAAGCCAGGGAAGCCGGCCTGGGCTCTGCCTGGTTAGAACAGGTAAGGCCCAAGCTGGTGAGCCAGCAACCATTGCAGAATCTGGGCTCTATTCCTAACTCAGATAGTGGTTCATAACCATCCATAACTCTAGTTCCAGACTACTCTGACTTCCTCTTCTGTGTCTGTGGGCCCCAGGCATGCAGGTAGTATACAGACATGCATTCAGGCAAATGCTCACATGCATAAAATAAAATAAATCTTAAAACAAGGAAGAAAGGAGGGAAGGAGAAAGGGAGGGAAGGAGGGAGGGAGAGAGGGAGGGAGGAAGGAAGGGAGGGAGGGAGGGAGGGAGGAAGGGAGGGAGGAAGGAAGGAGAGCAGGCAAGGCCAACCTTTACAGGCAGCAAGAGTTTCTTTGCTTAATTACTTCAAGAAGTCTGGCTATATTTGGTTGTTTTTGTTTTGTTTGTTGGCAGAGCAAGGGATCAAACCCAGTGTCTCATGCTTTGTGAGCAAATGGGTTACCACTCTGCTACAACCCCAGGCACGAGAACACTAATTCTTAAAAGCTGTTCGTAAAGAAAAGAATAATAATAGAAACCTACAGCTCATATTCTTTTCATGCTGCTTCACATTCTGACCTGGGGCTTAATTTCAATGATTAATTCAGTCCTAGGGAGGATGTGAGCCCCACCTGACCTAAAGGAGAATGATTCAGGATTTATCAGTTGGTTTCAAGAATCTACACTTGAGAATGGACTCTGTCCCCTGGAATTTTCAAAAACACTGTCAGAGACCTTGAAAAGTTACAGGTTTAAGTACTGGTTTCTGTCTGTCTGTCTGTCTGTCTGTCTGTCTGTCTGTCTGTCTGTCTGTCCTGTCTGTCTGCCTGCCTGCCTGCCCCCCCCCTCTGTGTGTGTGCATGTGCGTACTTGTGTTTACACAGGTGGGTATATTGCTATGTGGGTGTGTATTTATGTATGTGTTTGAGTATGGTTTTTGTTGAATGGGTCTAACCATCAAGAGCCATGGGAACAGCTTGAAGAAATAACCATATTAATGAGCATTTGCATTTGGAGGACCAGGCAGTTATTTTCATCTTAAGCCTAATACTGGAATGAGGTGAATATCTTATTAAACCCTTCCCTGATCGTTCACAGATAGCCAGCCTTTCAGATCCCCTCTCCAGACTAAAGTCCAGATCATATCATACACCAAGCAGTCCCTTCAAGTCATGAGATGTTCAGAATCCTTACCTGCTGATGCAGTAGAAAGCAATGAGCCGGAACAAATCTGCAAAGCTGATTCCTGAGCCTTCCAGGGAAAAGGCTAGAAAAAGAGAGAGAGAGATTCCAGAAGGTGGCTGAGTCTCCTGTCTGGGAAGGCATCTAATGCAGCATATGTGGCCCCATTTCCACCCTCTCAGACTACTGTGCAGCTTATCCAAACCAGCTGTGAGGGGGCTGCCTGAAAGCCAGACACAGTTTTAACCAGCCAGGCAAGGGCAGCCTCCCTGACTCACTGACAGCACATGTTCAGTGCTTAGTAAACAGACACACACTTGAACAACAACTTCTCTGTTTGTTTTGAAGTTTAGAGCACAGAGTTGGGCAGGGCCAAGGGCTCATCTGGCTGTATCGAGAGGCCACTGGCTCTCGGCAGCAATGGGTCAAAGGTCCCACCTTCCTAGACCCTTTCTTCTGAGATCATGAACCTTCAGGGCCATACTCCCTTTTGACAAGTCAGAGACCTCTCATGTAGGCACAGAACCTACATGAACATGAGGGACATGAAGCTAGAGGCCAGTTCAAGGGCTCTCAAAATCAGTCCTGGATTATGTTCCATACAAAGATTCTAAAATCCTGTTTTCTTGCCTGGCCACACCACACAAGCTCCCAAATGAGAGATGCATTCAGACAAGAAGCTGTTGCCACATGTACGGCTCCCTAACAGTAGGGCTAGGCAATGGTTAGCTTTCCAGTCCTCACAGGCCAGCTACCTTACCTACAAAAATGAACAATAACAGTTCCTGAACAGCCAGAAGGATCAGAGTAGAATATAATTTGTTTTGAACAAAATACCTTATGTGAAAGAACTATATAAATGTATGGGGGTGTCTATTGCAACATCCAGAAATAATGCTAAATTATCCATTATTGTAGTAAGTCCTCCCCTGCCCTGATCTGCACAGAAGACCAGCCTGCTGGGTAGATGTTATTATGGTAGGACCCAGGCAGTAAGTCATTATGGATAGATAATGCTTTGCACAAACTAGCTCTTTCAGTCACTTGGAAGTCCCTTGGGGTGAACTGGGGGAGTGACTGAAATCCTAGAATCTTTTGGAGAGGAAAAAAATCTTCTGGCTTTAGGGAACTCAATAAACAGGTGTGTATATGTGGGGGGGATTCGACTGTGCTCAGGAGGAAGTAAGGAAGTGGTTTCCTTGTCATGGTGATCTTTGGAAACTGGGAAGAATTTAAAAGCGAGGAGAACTTATTGCTGGTTGAGCCAGCAGCCTTTCAAAAGCCACCACCAAATAATGAAATTAGTTTAACATAAGTTCATTATTATTAGCTTACTATCTTTAAAATGGTGGTGGGCCTAAAAATGTGGCTTCAGTTTATCTCCCACTGCATTTATTTGTTCTCCAGAATCAGCCTGCTCAGGTGAATCATCTGCTCTCCAGGTACCCATGATCAGGTAAATTCCAGGTTTACACTTGAACTGGAAGCAGATCACAGATGTAGGCTGGGTTTTCCTGTGCCAGAAATGTTACTTCCTTGGATTCTATGTAAGTTCACTGTCTCAAGGAGACTGGACGCCAGGGTGAGAGAACCTCAGGCTTGCCCTTCAATTAACCTCAGTATCTTCAAATGCAGGGATTGAGCCATGCCCCATCCTGCAGGCTCTCCCAGCCTTCACCCCGCAGCTCACTAACCTAGAATCTTCAGATCTCTTCACTTTGTGGTGCAGACCCATTTCCTAATCTTTTTTTTTTTTTTTTTTGGAGACTGGCAATACCTCAGAACTGTGTGTTCCCTCTTTTCTTTAAAACTTGGTCTCCCGACACTCCACATTTTCAATGACCAGAAAGTAGACAACAGAAAGGAAAGCAATAGCACGGGGCATCAATTCCCTGCAAATATGAAGCTAGTCATCTGCCCACAGGGCTAGATTCATTTCGGATTAACTGCCTTTCATGGAAGACTCAACAGTGACTACGTGGAGGGAACTCATATGCTTGAGGCTTCTTTACTCAGGAAAGACGTGCAGACACTTGCTTTGGCATGAGCTCTTGTAAATGGGCTCTGTTGCTGCAACTTCCCTGTGGGTTAATAATCAGCAAATCAGAGCCCCAAACCTACACCGTGCCTAACTGGGGAGAGGGCACAAAAAGACAGTCTACACTCAGCCCCTCTCAAGTGCCAAACCCCAGGGTGCACACAGTATGTACAGGCTGTTTAACTGGCCTTCAGTTACTCAGAGGCTAACGTCACCTCACTGTTCAGATGAGAAAACCAAAGCTGAATGCCAGAACTAGATGTCTGTGGGCATCAAAGTCTGGGCTCCTTCCCACAAGGCCTGCCCTCACTGTCCGACAAACACTTACTGTATGTGCGTTCCTTTATAACAAACTCCTTGAGAGGCGCTCCAAACTCACAAGGCAGGCGAAGGGAGAGGACTTTCTTCTGCATTTTGGAGGATTTACGAACCAAAAAGATCTGGTAGAAGGGAGAAAAAACATAAGGAGATTAAAACCTGGGTACATAATTTTCCTTATATGTGATGTCCTATGCATAGAACACCTTTCCCACCAGGACCTTACAGCATGGTGCAAGACACTCTACAGAGAAAGAGCTCAGAGCTTATTGAAAACCTCTTGCTTTCAAAAGGGGCTTAGAAGAGCCCTGTTTTCCCCTGCCCCACCTTTATCCATGCAGCCTTAAAAGTCCCTTGTCTGCAGAGGTATTGGCAGTCTGGTGACTGATTCACTGTGGTAGGTATATATTATGCCTTAGCCCCAGTCACAAACAGCTGTCATGGTGAATGAACTTCAAATGCAAAAGTTCACATGGTGACCTTGGAGCTGACTGGCTAATTTGGCTCAGGTCATATTTACGAGAGAAACTTGAATTTGTCAAGAGTGAAAAAGCAGTTGTTTTGAAGATTTAGTTTTTGCTTTTGAGCATGATTTTCTAGCTGCTTTTGAAAAAAAATGACAATGTGTCAAGTCAGACACATGGAACAAACCCTCAGGAGGGGAAAAAAAAAATGGCTGCTGTGTTCAGGAGGTGGGTATACCCGGAGGTCCAGCCCAGCCAACATTGGGGTTGCTCCTTCCAGGTCTCAACATGGTCTTCACACTCGTTCTACACCAAAACCAATTTCCAGCAATGATGTTGAGGTCCAGTGGGCCTCTGTCAGTGCCAAGGCAGGCCTGTCATGTGCTGCTGTGTTAAGTCAAGCCCTCCCAGCTCCAGCATAATCCACCTGGCCCACCAATCAAATGGGTTATGTAGTTTTGTGGCCTTGGCTAAGTCCTGGTCCCCTTCTTTAGTGAATGGCACATCTTTAAGGGGCTATACTGTCCTGTTCTTTAATTATCTGTCCCCTGGATTCGAACACCTTACATTCTCTGCTTCTCTCTCTTGCTACATTATTTCACACCCTCTACCCCAGCTGAGCTTTGCTTTTCTCTTTATGTCTACAGTACTTACTCATGATGCTACTGGGGAAGGAGTGGCTGGAAATCCTGGTGAGCACGATTTCTTATAGTTCCCATGGGGCATCCATGGGATTCATTTGGTTGATATGTCTGAGCACTCGGGCTCTGGGACAGATTAAAACAGAAGCAAATGCTTCCAAAATAGCATCCTGGGTGCATGTGTTTAAGATAGGGGCCCAAACTTTGAGAAGCAGCTTCCTCAAAAAATGGGGACATTAGAGATGAATAGTCACCCCTGGGCCTTGATTCCTACAACATTGCAACCTTACTGGGGAGGCTCACAAAGTCAGGCCTACAGAACATATCTACCCTGAGCCTACTTCTGTGAGTAAATCTGTGTTGATGCCCAGCTGTACATTCCTTTACATGTTGTCTGTGGTTGCTTTTGCCTGGCAAAGACTGTGCCCAGTAGATGTAACAAATATTGTATGACTAGAAAAACCCAACAATATCTACATTTCGGTTTCTTACAGAGCAGCCCACAGACCTCTCTCTGTCTTGGGCAGTTGCTTAATTAAGGATGCAGTATCATCCTTAACATATTCATGCCAGTAGGGCCAGGCTTTTAGACTCTTGCCTTTGCTCATCCACATTCTCATTTCTGGTCCTCATGGTGCCTGTCTTCAGCCTGCCCCATCTTGTCAGGATAGGCCCTGTCAAGAGTTCAGGTAGGTGGATAGAGAGAATATTCTTCTAGCAGGTCTCAGCAGAAACGGCTTATGCCCCACCCCAGGAGGGAAGCAGGGCAGGGTGGGAACTACTGCCTGGAAACGACCAGCTGCAGAACTTTTTGGCAGAAATGCACAAGCACATAACTCAACAGGTAGAAAGGGAAGCTCACTGGAAGACATTTCTGACTATACAGACCAAAGCTAGAGGCAACAGCCCAGTATGCTAACCAAAATTTTTTTTCCCAAAGATGATCAAATATTGTGCCTCACAGCACCAAGCTTCTTCTGATGGAAGTCTTAGCCCTGTCTGCTTCTGTGTTCAGGAAGGAAAGAAGAGGCAAAGACAGACAGACTCACATGTATGGACAGATAGTGACACAGGTAGGCCCTGGCTGTTGCAAGACCCTGAAGCTGCTGTGGCAACCCTCAGCTAGCCACCCATAGACTTTTCTCTCTGTGTATGGCTTAGTTACTTTGTATCTAGCATATGCTTTAAGTTGTATCTGTGATTTACTGTGTTTGTCTTTTGTTTGGACATTATACAAGGTGCTGTCCACTAGAACAGTTTACAATGATGGAAAGAGACTCTGTCCCGGGCTATTGCTATGGCAACCACCTGTGGGTCCCAAGTATAGGAAATACCACTGGTGAAACTCAATAACTGAGCTGCTAATTTCACTTATTATAATGCAAGAGCCTCTAAATAGCTTTTTTTGGGGGGGAGGGTGAACCCCTACTACAATGAACAATGCCAGATATGCAACTTACTGAATAATGTTTTTGTTTTGTACTTTTTACTTTTTTGTTTTGTTTTTAAGGAACTTCTATAAGTGGTAGAATGGTATTTAGATATTTATTTAAATCCAGAGTTGATATGAGGTATCTTTTCAATAACTTTATACTTTATTTTTTGAGGTCTCTCAATTGAATCCAGAACTTGGAGGATCCACTGAGCCATTCTCCAGTTTTATCATTTGTCTACATATCTCAGGCTAGTCTTGAACCTAGATCTTCCTGCCTCAGCCATCCAAGTGCTAGGATTGCAAACATGGTCTTCAGTGCCTACCTGGAGAGTAAGTAGGCTGAACAAGAGGAATCAATGGTCCTGGATAGGTAGTAGTTGTTGAAACAGAATCTGACTTTAATTCACATGGAAAGCTACTGAGAAAGGCAAAGAAAATACTGGTAGCTTGAGAAGACAAATCTCTGGGTGTAAGGTTGTCTCCTTCTATGAGTGGTAGGGATCTCACAGGATCCCTAGACTCAGAATGAAGAAAGGTCATCAGAGTGAGCAGGGATCCAGAAGTACTCTGCTGAGGGCACTCTGCTGAGCCATACAATCCCAAAAGCAAGCAGATGAAAATAGGAAGACAGGCCTGGAAAGGATCTGCTCCTAGAAACTGCCTTGTGGACCGCAGAACTTCTCTGCATTGTATTTGAGGTCTACACTGGAAGCTACCTAGAAAGCTGGGAAGAACTTTTTGGAACTATCTCTGTCTGTCAGGCGGCAGCATGCCTGCCTCAACCTCTCCCAAGTCTTGGGTCTTACCCCTGGAGGCTGGTTCTGCAGAACCTCTGCTGCCTCCTCCTCACTCAGACTCAGCTGCAGCCATATGGGGTGGGTGTGGAGGAGCCGGTCCAGAATGCTGAGCCTATTGGAGAGGCTGTCATAGCCAGAGTCTCGGGGATGTGTCTTTCCATCCTTGTCTTCAGAATAGCCATCATCCTTGTGTCTCACCATGCTAGAAGAAAGAAAAGGACAGGCCTCAAGAGACTGACACCATCCCTAGGGACTTACTGTCACAGGATGTACCATCCTAAGGTCATCACCCTTCTATCTAAAGATCTTGAGGACAGACACATTTTATTTCACTCTGTATCACTAGCATAAAAGGAAACACTTTGTATTCAATGGCCCAGCCTTCTACCTCTACCCCATTTTTAAAAGGTTCTAAATACTATAAAGACTATTATTTGGCTTAGGTGTGTTTGTTTTGGGGCCTAAAGTATTTATTACTTGAAGGACAGACCTTTAAACTGCTAAACTTCAGGTACGGTAAGCCTGAGGTCTCAATGCTCAAAGGCACTTGTCACAAAAACAAGTACTGTTGTACTTCACAGGCAAATCACACTTGGGGATATTTGTTCTATATCTAGATAACTGGTTTTCATTTCTTCTTACAAACCTAAGCATTCTTATCCCCAACATGAGGAATAATAAAAAATATCATAATTCAATGGGCTGTGCAACCATCAAAGCCAATAAGTATGTGTCCTAAAAGCTTTAATAGTTGGGCATGTTGTGGTAGCACATGCCTTTAATCTCAGCAGTCAGGAGGTAGAGGCAAAGCAGATCCCTGTGAATTCAAGGCCAGTCAGAGCTACGTCGTAAGACCCTGTCTTAACAACAACAACAAACCCCAAACCCACAAATAAACAATCAACAACAAAAATAACAAGAAACTCCAAATGTGTCTACTGATAAACGGATGCACTATATCCCTTAGCGACAATGTGGAAGCTCCCACATGGTCAACCTGGAGAATATCATCCTATAGGAGAAGAGGCGGGCGTGTAAGTTCACCACACTTTGTGGTGGAGGATCAAGGGGCATTAAGCTAAGGTCATAGTATCTATTACACAAGATCTGAGTGGGAAACGACCTAAGAGAGAAAGTAGGTTAGTGGTTGGCTGAGAATAAAGGAGAGGAAAATGAGTGGAGACTACAAACAGGTCCCAGGTAACTCGGGGAGTTGTAGGAAATGGGCATGTGGTAATGGTGAGGATGGCACATCATGAATATATTGAAAACCCCTGAGTGACTCATCCCCTTCAAATGGGGAGGTTTTATGGTCTGTGAATCATAACAACAAACAAGCCATATTGACTTCCTTTGGTGCCAGTACCGAAGTCTAGGTGAGAAATGAGAAAAGCGAGGCCCAAGGATGCATGGGGCTGCTGGTCTCTTTGCAAGCGCTCCTTGAAGCATACACACAAGACTATGATGCCAGTTTTAAAGAAGGATGGGATGCTGGGCCGGGCACACATGTGTATTATGTGTGTAATTCTAAGCAATTGAAAATAGAGATAAAAGAATCAAGATTTCAAGATAGCCAGGTGTGGGGCTCAGGCCTTTGATCCCAGTCTACTAAAGCTGGATCTCTTTCAGTTGGAGATCAGCTTGATTTCATAGCGAGTTCCAGGCCAGCCAAGGCTACAGGTGAGGTCCTGCTTCAAAATGAAAACAACAAAAGAATCAGGAGGTCAGATCTTGATCAAGGACATATCCTTGCTCAGAAGAAGAGTACTGAAATTCTAGCCCAAGGTTGCTTGGCTCTGGGGACCCTCTTCCTCTCTCACACCCAGCATGGACACCCTTTTCTGACTCTGAGGGAACGGGTTGCCAACATGGTCCTGCAGTAGCCAGTAGGAACACCACACTCGATCCTTGTATCCAAAGGCACAGGCTTAGTGTGCATATATTCAGGCATCAAACACATCCCCAGTGTGTGTCCTGCATAAAGCCCAAAGTCTGGGAAGGATGGAATGGTGGAGGATTTCAGAAAAGAAACTTGAGATTGTCCATCTCTGTTACTGTCATGGAGAAAAAAATAAGAGCACCAGGATGGCCAGGGAAGCTTCCCACCCCTTTCCCAGTAACTGGGTTTTATTCCATTCTAAACAGCCTCATGTTTCATTTATCTTCCAGATGCATACCTGAAGTACCAGCTAGACAAGAAGCCAAGTCAGAAGGATCACCAGAACCCAGGAGACCAAGCCAGTGAGGTCACCCCAGAATGTACACAATAAGAGACAGGGCATGCTTTTCATGTTTTTATTTTTTTTTTCTCAAATGTGTGAAAGTTTTCTTTTAATTTTTCAGAAAGAGGAGCCTGTGTCAGAATTAAGGGAAGCTACTGCCCCCTTCTGCAAAAGCCACCCTGGTTCCTCTGGGTGTTCCAAAGTAACTATTCTCAGAAGAAGGGGAACCAACTCGAGGCCGCTGTGAAGATTTCTATCACATGTGTGAGCCAACTGAAGACCACTGCCTTCACCCCACCCATCTACAAAAATCATCAGAGACACCTGAAAAGTGTCAGTGGCAAGATCGCACACCAGATAAAGTCAATGAGATTTTGAGGCGGGATGTGGGTATAGGGATCCCAACAAAAGCCACATTTGAAGACTCTATAACTTGCCAAATTTGTGAGCCTGTGTAGGAATCTCCTGAGGACTAGTGAAGCCGAAGACTTCCGGTTTTGACCCCCAAGATTCTGATTTTTGTGGATCCTGGTGGTTCAGAGCAGCTGTGGTTCTCCAAAGCTCTGAGGATCACTGGTTGTATCCACCTGAAGATGTCTCTGTAAGGACCACTTGGCTGGAGAGCTGAGTAGGAAATGTGAACTTTGGGTTCTGACCAGATATCTCTCTGGTTTTGCTAGGGGGCTGGAGGAGGGGAGAGGTAACATGCTACTGAAGGAATGCCTGGAGTTCAAAATAAGTATTTCAGAACCACAGAGCCTAGAATGGTTAAGTCTCTAGATTGGATCAGCAGCATTTCAAACTAAACCACACCAAAACAGAAAAACCATAGCACTACATTTCGCCCCCATCTCCAATTTGCCATATTTTGTCAAATCCAAATCTGACAGTGTCCAACACGATTGTCCTCCTCACAGGTATACTAAACAAGTAAGAAGGCATTTCACTTCTCCTTAGAAAGTCACATTCCACAAATCCTCCCTGTTCGAAGTTGTTGTTTTAAAAAAATGTTCTTTGTTCTGAACATTAGTCTCAACCTAAGCAGCCAGGTCCCAGACAGGAAGATGATGAGTAAGATTCATGGAGCCTCATAAAGAAGGAACCATAAATTAGACCTTGCAATTAGTCTTTGGCACTGACTTGATCTAGCCAGCCACGTGAGGTTTATAGTGTATTATTACAGAACCAAGTGCCTTTTATCAGGGACAATCTTCAGGAAAGAGCTGATGGATGACATATGGACTGTCAGGTGGATGCTCTCACCCTCTCCAAAGCCTCCTTTCCAGGACAGGAGCCCACAACCTGGCTGTTAGGAACACTGGCTACTGACAGGTTATAGCCCCCTCATTCTCCTGAAAATGTCTGGGAAGTTATATCTGCCTTCTCCTAGGAAACCAACCACTGCCTATGGCATACAGCTGTGGCTGGAGAAGGGGGTGAGACATTTAGTCTCAAGAGGGCATTTTGGAGTGGGGTTTGGCAGAGCCTACGTTTTTGCCTTGCTTCCCTTTCTGTCTATTCCCCTGTTCCCGAGGACCTCCCTTTAGAAACTACCTGCATAGGAATCCACACACCAGGCTCTGCTTCTCAGGAGCTCTACCTAAGACAGACCCACTGAGGGCAACAGAAACCATTGATTTTTAAGACAGACTGGTATCTCTACGTAAATGAGTACTGGCAAAGGCTGAGTGGCTTAGAAAGATAATAAGGCACCCCACGATACAATTCAGGCATTTATAATAATGGCATGGTCATGGTGAGGTGTCCCAGGGGCCAGCCTCAAGGGTAGAAGCATAGTGCTCCTCTTCTAGCTGTCCAGGCATGTGAGATCTCGACCAGTTCTGAGTTTCATTTTTCTCATTTGTAAATGGTACCTCGAACACCGGGTAGTGATTATACCATAAGGATCACTTGCCTGAGAGCAAGCAAGGACTGTGACTGTGTGTTGAGTCCAGTAGACAAGAGACTATAAGACCAAAGGACTGTAGTACCGAAGAAGTGGCATAAACAAGAAAGAGAAATAGGGGATAGTCAAAATATGCAGAATCAACATTAATGATAAACACACACACACACATAATGTGAACACAAAAGGGAAAATCTGAGCAGAGGAGAGGGTCATCAAAGGACAGGGGAGCGGATGGGAGAGGACCATAAACACTCACTGGGAAACTCATAGCCTGCACCTGTTGTTATGGAAACAACAGCCAAGCATCATAGACAGCCAAGTATTCCAACAGGGCTCTCTAGCACCGGTTGCCCCTGGGTCACACATGACTTAAGGCTCTTTGGAGTGTGGGATGAAGGGCTTTTCCACTTTCTTCACTTCTAGGCACCAGGTAGTAACGGCTAGGGGAGGTAGAGAGATAGGTGAGAACATAGAGCAAACTCAGTGGAACAGACAGGCTGACACTTGACTTCATTTTATTAGAATTAGCAGGATTAGGTTCATCTCTGAGAAACGGTGGATGTGCAGATTCCAAAGGATAGAAGCTCTTTCACTTTCTGATCTGAACTTGGAAGTCAGAAGAGACCACAGTGCAATGCCTGATGGTCTCTCCAAGTGTCCACAGTATATTCATAGATATTTTCTTGAATGTTCTAGTACACTGTTCCTTCATGTTTCATCTAAAATAACATATCTAGAGTGTTTATTTTGAGTTTATAATTTAGTCTTTTCAATCAAATGTGAGACAGTAAAGTAAAAATGTATAAAAATTGGAGGTTGGGGTATATAGTCTAGAGGTGTAGTGGAGGGTGGGCATGGTTTTGGGTCTGATTCCCAGCATTGCTCAAAAGAGATGTATTACCCAACTAATTAACTAGTTAATTAAAATTGTTGTGAGGTTGTTTCAGTGAAAAAATATTAGCAGAGTAAATTCAGTCCATAATTTTCCAGATATAAGAATCCTAATTCAGGTGCTATTAACAACAACAAAATATAAGGGCTAATTGCCAAGTTCTTACTTTCAATCAAGAACAGTCTGGGTCCACCTGGCTCTTAGTCTCAGCAGATGTGCTGTGCTCTGGATGGTTCAGCCTTCAGCCTTGGACTGTCAAATAAAAATTATAGGCTCCACTGTTAGAAACTAAACTCCTGCCCCAGGCCTCAATGAGTAGCCTGAAATAAAAATGGAGTCATTGCTGCTCAAAGTCAAAGCCAAATCAAGTTGTTATCTGTCCTCCAAAGAACCCTAAGAATAGACAATTCCCAACAAGAAATCAGGAGAGCGATAACAGCCAATTTCTCAAACAGATAGGTTTTAGTTGACTTAGCAATATTCCCTCTGCCTTAATTACGTAAGAAGGTTACCGGAAGCAGCAGCCCCATGAAAATCAGTTACTTAGATGGTGTTTTTTTGCTTATTTATTTGTTTGTCTGTCTTTTTATGTACCCCTGGCTTGATATACATACAGACCAGGCTGGCCTCAAATTTACAAATATCTACCTGCCTCTCGGCCTCCCAAGTTCTAGGATTAAGGTTGTGCCATTATCACACCCAGGCCCTCTCTCCTTTCTGTTTTTTCAAGACAGGGTTTCTCTGGATAACAACTCTGGCTGTTCTGGAACTCACTCTGTACCAGGCTGGCCTCAGATTCACGGAGATCAGCCTACCTCTGCCTCCTGAATGTGGGATTAAGGGCTTGTGCCACTACCACCTGGCCTCTCTCCTTTTTTAGGACAATGTTTTCATTATGTAGCTCAGGCTGGCTCAAATTTGCAATCTTCCTACCTCCATTCCTCAAGGTGTACCTCCTGGATGCGAGAGTTAGGTGGTCTCAGGAGACCTTCCCTCGATCTTTCTCTCTATTATTCCCTTCCTACCTTACAAGGAAAGTAACTTTGAAAAACCAAATCGCTTTTAGAAATGCTTCTGGTTTCTTGCTAAAAAAAACAACCTCTTGTCCTTGGCCTATTGCTACACTCATTCTGTTTTATAAAATGATACACTGTTCTGTCCTACAATTGAAAATAAAGCCAATTAAGATCTTTAAAATAAGTTCTAATTTTGTTTTCCCTTTGTCAGAACAAAGCACAGTAAACTTATTATATAAACAAATCGAACAAAAGGATTCCTAGACCTTCTCTTTGTGTGTAAAAACATTTCCACTGAGTTGAGTAACTCAGACTTTTTAAGTTAAGTACCTCTTGTTATTTAAGGTAGCGTGTGTCTCATTTTCTTTTAAGGATAAAAAGTTTGTTTATTTTTAAAGTAAACATTTCAGGCTAGGGAGATGGCTTAGCTAACAAAAGCACTGTCCACACCAGCCTTACAACCTGTATTCAAGTGGTTACAACTCAGGTACAAAGCACATGGAGTAATCCCAGCATCCCTATGGTGAAATGGGAGGCTGAGACAGGAAGCTCTCCTAACAGAAGAGTTTTCCAAAAGAGCAAAGGCCAATTAGCCTAGAGTAGTCAGCCAACAGAAACAAGACAGACCCTAACCCAAAAAGATGGAAGGTGAGACTCTGAAACGTTGACCGCCTCATATGTGTACCATGGCACATGCACTCCCATGTTCGAAGCTGACCCCTTGCTTTCCCCATGCTTGTGTGTGAAAGTGTGTGTCCACTCATTATAAATGCTCCCATATCTGCCTTGGAATCTGGTATGTTCAAGGTCCACCTTCATGGGCAAAGACATCTTTACGCTTGATCAAGGTCTCTGTCTTGTTTCTACTTATAACTCACTGATGAGCCATGGAAATCTAGTCACTTGGAGACATTGGGCAAGTCTGAGTAAATGTTCTATCAGACTCCTTAAACCTGTCAAAACTGAGCTCAAATCTGACTCTCCTCCCCAGCTTCCTTCAGCTACAAGGAACCCCTGGGTTGGATTGCTATCTGCAAATCTCCAAGGCATTATCCCTTCACGATTTGATCTGACACGAACTATACTCAGACCAGAGCAGGCATGACCAGGGGCCTGAGTGGGAAGAAGGTACTCCTATAGTCCCTGCTTCTGAGCAAGAGGAGACACTCATGAGTATTGGGTCTGAGCTTCATTCTGAGGCTCCTAGGTTCAATCTTAGACTCAGGCCTTCCCTCAGCCTGGCTTGAATGAGTAGACTCTGGCTGCCTAGTTCTAGCCTCAGGAGACAAAGGGTTTTTGTCTATGTGTTTATGAGGAAATGAGTGGCCAAAGTCATCACAGCTACCAAGTCTTTGACCATTTTGGAGTCTTGGGCAAGGAAGCAGCTTCATCCCTTGCAGACTAACAAATCTGAGGTTTCAGCAGCTCCTTCCTCATTGCTTATGGATTACTCTCACAGATCGCCTTTCTAGCCTTAGGGTACCAAGCCAATGATGACATTTAGTCTAGATTTGCAAGAACAGAGCAGGACACTGGTGACAAATACTCTATCTAAGGTTGCCAAATACACAATGCTTATTTTAGTGCTGGGGGAAGAGTGTTCCAACAATAGAAACTTGGTGCTCAAAGGAGAAACCAGAAAGTATAGAGCATTGGTGGGCTCACCCTTCAGTTAAGGCAGGTGCATTGCAGAAAAACCAGGGGTCATATACCAAAGGGAATTTTGCATTCATCCATTTATCTGACTTGGCATACATGAATATGCCTTGCTGGAGTGCCCAGCCTTCTTGCTTCCAAGAGGTTAGTATTTGGGCTGTCTTAAGAATTAAGGAGCAGACAGAGGGTGAAGTCTTATGTATATCATGATTTTGCTCTTGGAGTAGCAAGTCCTTGGAACCAGTAGCAAAATGCCTGGTAGTGGCCAATCAGATACCATGTTTAGTGGGAGATAAATCCAGAGCTTCTTAGAACTCCAGGGTGACATGTGGTAGAGCTGAGGATCAATAGTCTTTTGGAAAATGTAGGCTCCTTATGAAGAAAAATAAATAAAGAGCCCAAAGAGAAAAAATAATGGATCTATAGAAACATTTCTGGCACATATAACAATTCCATACACATATGCCAAACAAATAACCAAAACTTCCCAGAAACCTTCAATTTCAGAAACACCTTGTGGTTGGTTGCTGCTTGACAACTGCTTAACACCGTGAGGCATTGCAACTGTTCTGACTCTCCAGGCTGAGCTAGAGCCCTCTTGGTAACCCGAAGGTCTGGAGATGAAAGGAGGCCTAGAACAATTCGGGATGACAAAAAGCCCTAGTACACAGATTCTGTTCACAGCACAAAAGCCGGCAGATGACCTGAGGGACCTTCTGCCCACTGGTCATGACTGGAAGGGTGATGGCTGAGGACTATATGCCTGTAAAAAAATCTCTGCGACTTTAGCTGAGTTGGAAGAGATAGTTAAGACATCCAACTTCACGCCTTACTTGAGGTAAAACTCATTTAGCAAAACAAAACCCAAATGGAATCCACATAAATCCAGTTTCCTGAGTTGTGGTTGCCATTTTGCTGTTTCTGTGGTGCTGGGGTCAAAGCCAGAGCCTTGAGCACTCTAGGTAAGTGCATTACAGGCCCTAGTTTCACATTTCTAACTCTATAGCTTCCCAGCAGCCTACAAGTTTTGATGCTTTGCTTCCCCAGGGACCTCATATCCTTTCAAACTCTAAATGGAAAACGAAACACTACTATATTTTGGGTTATGGATTTGATTTCCAAGTGGCTGAGGGCGATGGCTTCTTGCGGGAGGAAGCCACAACTTCCTGAAAGTGATTTCTAACGATATAGAGCAGAGGATTTTTATGAGGTGAAAAAACATACATTTTTCTTTTAGAGCTTTCATTTGATTAATTTTTAAAATTTTATTTCCTGAGGTCCAGGAAATAAGACCATTTAGAAATGGGGACAAACATGATGGCTGTCACCCAGGGCGACCATTTTCACATAAGAAATACTGGGGGTAGGGGACAGCAGTAGGGACGGGGTGACTTCACCCTGGAGCTTCCTCTTCAGCTTAAGATGAAAAGGTCAGATATGGAGTCAGTGCTGGCAGAGGCTTCCATTTGTTCTGGTAAAAATAAGAAACAAAGAACCTGTTGTCCTGGTTGCCCTTGGAATTGAGAACGGGCTGAAGAAGGGGCCAGGCAGGCTTAGTCTGCCCCGCTGCCCTCCAGCCAGCAGCTTCACGGAAAGGCATGTGTTCCTTGCATTCATGGTTTCTATTACTTAAGAGCTTTCGGCTGTGTGATGCTATTGTCTAACAGGACCAATTCAGCAGCAGAATTCTAACTAAACAGATATCTTGTGGCAGAGCCAAGCTAACAGGAGGCAAAGTTGCCAAATAGAAGAAGGCTGGGGTACAGCATAGTGGTAGGCACCTGCTATAATTATAGCTTGCATGAAGCCATGGGCTTGATCCCCAATACCATACAAATAAAACAAAAAAAGTATAAGGTGAATCTAACCCTAGAGTATTACCAATGATACACTTATACCGCCAAAGTCAACTGTTGACAGAGATGCCAACCAGGAAACAGAATGCTGTCACTGGTCAAAACAGGGACTCCACACAGTGCCCTGGAGCAGGCCTAGAGTCCCAGACACTGGGGAAGCTCAATAGGAAGATGATTGCAGCATACGAATCCAAGAATAGTCTAGCAACACAGACAGGCACTAAACCACAACAAAGCAACAACAAAACCAGGGAAGAAAATCACAACCCCCCCACTAACACTCCCTCCAGTAGAACCAACTTCTAGATCCCAGAACGTTAAAAAAACAACTACCCTTGTCAGTTGCCAAATATTCATTCATGACTTACCATGTATATATTTAGGAATGTAAAACAAAAGCAGAGGGTTATTCACTGAGTAGGTAAGACCGGAAAGAGAGAACAGCCCCTGCTTCTACCTCAGAGGGTGAACAGGGTCTTCTGTAGCCCAGACTGACAACCAACTTACTCTATAGCCAAGGATAACCTTGAACTTGTGATCTTCCTGCCTCCATATTTAAGCACTAGGTTCATAGGTGTGTGCTACTACACCTAGCAGTTGGGTTTTATTTGTTTTGTTTTTTAGATAGGTCTTGCTCTACCCTCCTGTCCCTGTATCCTTACTAATGAGATTACGACTATTCCCAAATTTATCCACTTATTCTATTTTCTGCTATATGTTTTCTTCATGATACACACACACACACACACACACACACACACACACACACACACACACACACACACACACACCCCAACTGTTAGTAATCAAGAAAAGAAGTTAAAGGCGCTTTGGGGGGGGGGGAAACAAAAAACAAAAACAAACAAACAAAAAAAACAACCTTTCCTGGATAGCAAGAATTGAGAAAGACTGGTTCTTTGGAGACATTTGTAATCACAAGCTGTTCTACCTGTTTAATTCTTTAAGGAAGTGATGTCAGGTCTTAGTTCTTCTAAAACCAACAATGACTTGAAATTCCCCTATGCTACTAATTTGGAATCTGTCTCATTTCTGTATTCATCTGTATTCATCCCACTATATGATAGTCATTTGTTTACAATTCTCTCCTTCTTATGTCGTGTAAATCATCAGGCTGTACCCCCTTATTAAATACTACTCTTGGGCTGAACTTAATCATCATGTTGTCAACAGTATGAGCAGAGGGTTAGACAATCCTCACAGAATTCTTTGAAGTCATATTGAAAATACTCTTAGTGTCTTGAAATAAGCTGCCATCTCAGGGAATGGCTAGAGAGAAACAGATCAGATCGGCATATTTATACCTACTACAGGCAGGACAGAAAATGTCATTGCTAAACTTTCAATTCCAAAAAGGCTACTTCAGTTGGACCCCCTCCTAACCCAGCTCCACAGGGTTTGTTTTCTGTCTCCTTTCAATCCTGACCCAATTTGAAAAGCTTCTCTTTTTGGTTTCCTTGAGAAGAAATGTGAATGCCCCAAACACAGGAGGAATATGTGTTTACTTCTTTAAACAGACTAAGAAGGAAACTTTATAAAACTTGTGAACATCATTTTTTTTTTTTTTTTTGCAAAGAGCCTAAGATACTACAAGAGAAGCATAGTGTTCTGTAGTACGTGGCTTCTACAAGTCTCCTATTTCTGCAAAAACCAGAGCAGAAATCATAATAAAGGAAGAAAACCACTTGCCGAAAACCCTCCTTTTTGCAATGTTGGTAATGGAACCCACAGCGTTGCAAATGCCAGTCAAGGGTGCTACCATAGAGCTGTACCTCCAAGCTCCCAAACCAACACTTCTTTCAAAGATGAGATTGGCTCAGGTTTCTCACTGATACTCTAGCATGTGCCCAAGTCTGGAGCAACAGTGACATATGCTTTAGACAGGTTTCCAGATGTGACGTGAGAGGAAGCTGTTTACTGGATAACGCTGTACAGGACACAGAATGTGTATTAAGTCCAAACACTCAGTGACCTTGCATCCAGTGGCTTGACTTGGCTTTCCAGGGATGTCACAAATGCATTCTCTAAAACCTTCAGAACAGCAAATTTTTGTATCTGTCTCTTGCAAGAAAGATCAGAAAGGAATAAGCTGAGGTGGCTTTGAATCTTGTATTTGAAGTTTACTCAAGTTGACATAGATTTTTAAATATGGGAAATTGTACTGAGTGCAGTAATTTTAAAGGAAGAACTACAAAAATATCTGTATGTTATTTACAATTATGATACTGTTCAGTGAATGCTGAAATGGATGTCTTGTTGAAGCACACCTCTAATCTTACTAGTAAGGAAGTAGTAGCTGGAAGATCAAGAGTTCAAGGTCACTTGAACAGTGGTCCAGGACTTTAACCCCAGAACTTGGCAGATCTCTGTGAGTTAGAGGCCAGCCTGCTGCTCTACATAGCTAGTTCCAGGCCAGCCACGGATACTTAGTGAGGTATCCCCTCATCCCCCCCCAAAAAGAGTTCAAAATTATGTTCAGCTATATGGTGAGTTGGAGACCAACCTGGGCTACATGAGACCCTGCCTCAAAAAACAAAAAATGCAAAACAATAACAAAATCCAATTCTGAACTGGAACCAAGTCAAATATCTACCAATAGTAGAATGGGTTTAATGTCTGGTGTGTTTACTACAATGGGCTTTTTAAAAAAAAAGTTGAATAAAAGAAGACAGATTTTTAAAAGCATATGATGTTATGATTTCAATTATATAAATTTGGAAAGTGGGCAAAGCTGGGGTACATAGAACATGTATGCTACAAACTGGGATCAATCCCCAGCACCAAGACAAAGACAAACATTAATCAAAAACCCTTCAATCAGAACTACCTATTTCAATGCTAGTTGGGACATTGGCTTAGCATGAAGTGGCTGGGACTAGAAAACCCTGCACAGAGGTTGAGAAGCTGTTTTTATCTGAGTGAGGACTGTGTGTTCTCTTTGTGAAAATTCACCTTAGCTATATACACTTATGTGCTCACTTTTGTTGAATTGTGTTTAATCTAATTGGTGGATTGTTTTAAAAATGCTACAGGGCAGTTGATATGGCCACAGCTGTCTCATTAGAGACATGTTTTTAATGAATTCCTTTCCCCTTAAATCTGTGGTTATTAATATGTGGGTCGTGACCCCCAAACACTAGCAGAAAACATATTTTCATTACAATTTATAACAATAGCAAAATAACAGTTAAGTAGCAGTGAAAATAACTTTATGGTTGGGAGTCACCACAACAAGAGAAGCTGTATTAAAGTGCTAGGATGGTTGAGAACCATTGCCCTCAAATGGAAGCAACGGTTCCCTCTTACATTCTGGATCTTCAAGGGCAGTGTTTTGATGTCTCTGCCCTTTCGTTGTTACTGTGAAGCCCAGACTTCCAGGCCAGGCCAATGCAGAGGGCAACTGCTACATTCTAACAGTACTAACTAGAGCTGGCTGAGGAAGTTTTGAATTCCCGTGAGAAGAGAGGAGCTATGGGACCACAGACATCACCCAGGGTTCCCCTCAAGCCACCAGGCATCAGCAAGGTGGCAGTGGGAGCAATGTCCCTCAATGACTGTGTCTAGCTGGGATCCTTAGCAGTCCTGAAAGCCCAGTCTGAGCCCAGAGAATACTTACAAAGCTGTATTTTGGATCCCTCTTCTCTGCCTGAGGACAGGGAAATATGTAGACTGTCAGCTCAAAATGCTGGACCCAGGGAAGATGAGGCTGGAGCATAGGCTCCCTTCAGTCCCAGAAGATGTACCAGACACCCTTCACCCAGAGGGATGTGAGCAAAAGGCTGCTATGTTCCCATGCTCCCGAGTCTTTGGAAGGATATAGAGGGAAGAAGCTGGGAATACCATGTAGAGGACTAATTGTCAGAAATAACCCTAGCCATCCTTGTCCAGGTTATCCAGCTTCTTTTTGATAGAAGGCAGAAGTTGATTTAATCTGTGCTTAATTTACAAGCAAAGTATCCAACAGCCCAGACCTCAGGACTGATGGAGGAAGCATAGATGGGGACAGAAGGGAGGGGACCAGAACCTCTTTTGTGGCCAGGGAGGAAGTCTAAGGTAGACCATGCATTTTCAATTTTATCCTTTTCCTTCCTTCCTCCCTCTCTCCCTCCTTCCCCCTCCCTCTCTCCCTTCTTCCCCCTCCCTCCCTCCCCTCTCCCTCCCTGATTTATTCTATCCTTCTTTCCTTTTTTCTTTCTAGATAGGCTCTCACTAAGTTATCTACGTTGGCTTTGAACTCACTATATAGCACAGGCTGGCCTGGGACATTAAACATTCCTGCCTCAGTCTCCCCAGTGTTCCCTGCCAGGCTCACCATAGCTTTCCTTTTTGTGTACTTGTGTGTGTGTGTGTGGGGGGGCAATATGATGCTTGTGATTGGCCTCTGACAAACTAATTTGAATCTTCACAGGGCTGTTGTGGCTGTTGGCCACCTATTCTCCCATAGGTAGGAATGATCTCCCATGCTCCAGACACCACTCTTGACCCCAGAATCTAGTATAAGGAGTGAAACCCCTGCTTTTATGGCCCTTCTAGTGTTTGGAGGGAGAAGATGATTAAGGGAGCAAATAGGTCCACAAATCCTTCAGTACTGGTTCAAGAACCCCCGACAATACCCAAATCTATGGGTATGGAAATCTTTTATTATAAAGAGGAATCATATTTGCTAATAACCTACACACACTCTCCTATATGTGAGGCATAGCAGTGTATACTATAAATGTTTGAGAGACTGAGGCAGAAGGATCATGGGTTTGGAGGTCAATTTAGGCCACCTAGCAAGACTGGTTCAAACAAACATTCAAAATTATCTCTGGATTATTTTTAATACAAATGTAAATAGTTATTACTTGGAGTTGTTTAGTGTCAAGAAAAATGTATTCAGTAAAGATGCAGTTTGTAAATAGTACTTTCTGCCTGCGGTTGTGCGAATCCAGGGATGTAGAACCCATCAGTTTGGAAGGCTGCTTACGTTCATCCTTACAAATTCTTTGAAAAAAAAAAAAGTAAAGGAAGTCAAGAGAGGTGACCGAAGGAAAGGAAAGCTCAAGGGAAGCAGAGCTTTGGGAGAAATACATTCCAGGAAAGGAGCGGCAAGGACAAGGCTAGGCTAGGAGCCCGGGGTGATGAGGCCAGTGAGAGAGAGAGAGAGAGAGAGAGAGAGAGAGAGAGAGAGAGAGAGAGAGAGAATGAATGGTGGCCGGAAGGCACCAGATCCCATGGGGTCCTGGAGGCTTCAGTTAGGATTTTGGTTTCTGATGAAAACCTGCTAAAGAGTTTTGAACAGTGCAGTGATATGAGTTAGGATTAGACTGACCAGACTTCTTCTTAGACAACAGCCAAGAAAAAATGGAAAGAGTGCTGGCCAGGATACCAGACAGGGACTGGGGTAATGCTACTGGTAAGAAGTGGTCCCTTTAGGAAGCTACTTTAATGGGTGGACCTGCTAGGATTCGAAGATGGATGGGAGTGAGGTTGGGAGAGAGAGAGAGAGAGAGAGAGAGAGAGAGAGAGAGAGAGAGAGAGAGAGAGAGAGAGAGAGAGAGAGAGAGAGAGAGAGAGAGAGAGAGGCTGCAAGAATGGCAGAAAGGCTCATGGGTGTGGGGCAAGAAAGAGCTAGGACCGAGTAGCTCTGCAAAGGGACCCCATGAGTTCAGTTGTGATTTCTATAAAATTGAGGCAAACCTCTGAACTCATAAAGAGGATCAGCCAAAGGATCTAAGTTGGAAATCACCAATGTATAGATGGCATCAAAGCCACACACCAGATGGGATTAGGTTGAGACTCTTCAGACTTCCTCTGTAAATATCATACTTTGCATCTGCCCAGGTTAGGTACTGTGATAAGTCCTTTATGGCCACTGACTGTATGGCAATGCTATGAAGTTGCTCTATTATTATTTTCTGATGTGAGTGTTGAGTATAATACATCTTAGATAAGGTTAACTGGATAAGCAAAGAAGCCAAGAGAAGACATCCAAAAGTTCTGGGCATTCCAGGGTTAAGGGGTCCAGCGAACAAGAAAGCACAGACTGGAGGCCAGAAGCAGCAGGGGAGGGTAGGAGGATCTCAGTAGGTGTGATATCCAGACACCAAATTTCTGATCCTCTTGCCTCCATCTCCCCATGCCACTGTGATAGCATGTGCCTCCATATCCCGCTTAGAGATGACTAAGACATACAGAGGGATGTTTGTAGGTTGTAAGTGGTAGGAGTGGAATACAGTTAAGATATGCCCAGCTTTCTTTAATCTCACTTTTGAAATGGGCAAACTGGTGGACCAGATGGCTCAATGAATACAGTTCTTGCTGGAAACACAAGGACCTGACTTTGGATGCCCAGAGCCTATGGAAAGCTGGACACGGTGGCCTTTCTCCTGTGCTAGGAGGTGGAGAGGTGCTGAGAGAGAGCTCAGTGGCCAGCTAGGCTAGCTGAAACAATGAACTCAGCTTCAGCAGGAGGTGGAGCACAGTAGAGGAAGCTCTCCAGAGTTGACCTCTGGCCTCTACAGATGTGCCAGTGCACCTGCACACACATATACATGAGTGGTGGCGGGTGCTGAGAACATGCGCCTCATTCCAGCTGGAATAGGGGTAGCAGGACTTCAAGCATCCCCAGTGCCAGTGCTTTTGCTGCCAATGGAGCCCAGAGGTTCTTCTCTTGCAGCAGCACCGGGGACAGAGCTCCCCTTTGCTCAGGTGGCCTCACTTGCCATGCTATGAAGTCCTACATTTTAAACATTTTGCACATTTTTCAACACAGTCCCCCACCCCCATGACATCCGATTGGCTTTATTTAACACATTTAAAATGTCATTCTGAGAAGGAGTCCAGGGCATAAGAAAACATTAAAATTGCAAGTGTGTTTCAGAATTAACCATGGGGTAAGCAAATGCTAGCACAAGCCAGGGAGTAAAGTTGCCTTCCTAGGGAGCTAGCCTGGTGTTTAATGGCTGAATTCACCAACTGAGGATGTTAGGCACTGTACAATGGCCATGGCTGGGATAGGAGAGCCCCACTAGACTCTCGTTGTGGGGAAGGATATCAGAGGAAGGTGACAGGGTGTATCTGGGCAGCACTGGAAGTAGAGCAGTAATCTCCCAGGGAGGGTGGGGATAACCTTCCTTCCTTCCTTCCTTCCTTCCTTCCTTCCTTCCTTCCTTCCTTCCTTCCTTCCTTCCTTCCTCCCTCCCTCCCTCCCTCCCTCCCTCCCTCCCTCCCTCCCTCCCTCCCTTCCTTCCTCTCTCCCCGTCCCTCCTTCTTTTCCTTTTTTCTTCTGTCTCCCTCTTCCTCCTTCTAAGTTGACTGTGGACTTTGGTTCTCCTGCCTCAGCTTCTAATGAGCACAGGTATGTGTGCTCTACAATATTTTTCTATAGCTGTTAAGACAACTGTGTGGTTGAGCTGTGGCCTTCTGCCCATGGCTATGTTTTGCCTTAATTCTGGAAACAACTCAAAGTCTCCTTTTATTTTATTTTTTTTTCCTTCCTTCCCATTGCCTGAATCTCTTGATACCTTCATTGGGGAAAGTGAACAAATTAAAAGCAGTTACTGCTTCTAAAAAACTTAATGTCCAAGAATCACTGGTTTGGTGTTTTAGCCACATTATCAATGTCCACATTAGTAGAACAAGAGCCATAATGGACTTCTGCCTTTTGAAGTCATTATGAAGATACAGTTGGGTGGCAGCTACAAATTCCCGAGGCCAGAACATGCTGAGCACAACCTATAGACATTGTTAAAGGCAATGTGCCTTGTTTCTTCTCTTAAATAATCAATAATCTTCATACAACCCAGACTGAGCTCAAACCCCTGATCTTCCTTGCTTTACCTCCTAATTGGAGGATTACATGCGTTTGCCACTCTGTCTGTCTGTCATCAAATTATGCTTTTAAGGCAAGTAAAGTAACTCTAAAACTAAATAAATCCAGTGTTAATGAACACAATATCCAGGGATATTAGCCCGAATAAAAACATTATTGTGGTGTGCTTTTGCTCATCCTTTTTGTTTGTTTAAGACAGGGCCTCTCTATTATGTAGCTCTGTCTTGAAATGTGCTATGTAGACCAGGATGACCTCAGACTCACAGAGATCTTTCTGCCTCTGCTTCTGTTGGGACTAAAGGCATGCACCAACATGACTAGCCATTGCCAGCACTTTTGGAAATTATTAAATTTGGAAAGGAAGAGATGAAAAGAGCTGTGGGGTCTGGGAGTGTAGATCACTAGTGTAAATACATACTCAGCAGGCACCACAAATAAACACAGGTGATGTTAGAGATTGAACCTCAACTCCTTCATCTTCTTATCTGCTGAGGTCACAGAGCAACATCTTGATGGCTCCCTCACCACTCCCAAACCATGACTTACACTCAAGGGAGGTGTTCCCTTCACTGTGTGTCTGTCACCTGCAGAGCTTGGTGGTCTACCGCCCAGCACTGCATTTCCTGGATATGGAAGAAACTGACATACTAAATCCTACTCCTTAACAGCTGGGACTCCAGTTTTGCTTAAGCATAACAGCGCAAAGGATAAAGGTCAATCCTAGGTTACCGTTCTAAGAAGAGCCTTTTAACTACTCTGGATATGACGGGGGGGGGGGGGCGGTAATATTCTGTAATGGAAAATCACTATGCACCGTGCATGTGTGTCAAGTTTATGGGTGAAAATAATTTAACTAATCAAAGCCCTTCACACTGAGATATAAAGAAAGCCTCGAAAGCCAAGAAGTACGGAACAACACCCGCCTATCCCAGTTACTTTGTAGAGAAGGCCAGGAAGTGGAGGGCACCTAGAACATGCCCAATAAAGCAAATGCAGCTCCTCCCGAGAAGCATGGCATTGCAGCACCACTGTCTTGCTAATCCCACACCTGCCTCTCCAGGGTGCTGTTTTCTCTTCCTCAGAATTGGACATAGAACAAGTCAGGCTGGTTTGAAACTTGCCCGGGCAACCAGTGTCACCTGGTTCGCCTGTGTGTCCCGTGACTTATAAGCAGAACCCACTCCTTCAACCTTAAAATTTGTTCCACCTCAGGCAGCCTCAACCAGGGGAAAGGGGTGGGGGCTAATGAATCTGTTTCCTAAGCACCAGTTGCTGAGTCATTTGGGGGCAATGATGTTCTGCTTTCTGTGCCAATAACAAAGGCTACACCAAAGAGCTAAAAGACTTGACCTTCTACCTACTACACCACCTCTGACCCCTACTCCCCCCTTTTCCAGATCAAAACCAGCCCCTCCTGCATATTCAAAGAGTATGCAGCGTGTCAAACTGGCACCAACTATTGTCTCCCATTCCAAGCATTTATAACCCCGTTCAGTTCCAAACCCACCAGATGGGTTTTCAAGGTTAATAGCTATGTGGGTCTAGGGATTTTCTGACCTGAGAATGCAAAATGGGTCCATCCTCTTTAGCGGCTCTCCTTTAAACCTTCTGGAGACTGACAGGGCTATACTGAATTCTACTTCATGCTCGGAGGATCCGCTGTTACTCTGTCCATCATTGTGACATGTCACCGACAATTCTAGGATTCCTGGTTCTGGCGCCAGGAGGAATCGAGAAGGTATAAAGTTCAAGTGCCTTCAAAGCAATTAAAATAAACAAGCAGACAAGGAGCTTCTAGACCACGCCCACCTCCTACAGGAAATGTCACCTGGTATTGTCACCACACTTCCAGTTCCCAAACTTTTTTGAAGGAGTGACAGCGTGTCAGCTCTCTTCCTTCTCCAGCTTCTCTGAGTCCTCCAACTCGCACCCAGTACCCAACTTTGTCTTTGATCACCTGTGGGTTTCAGAAGATTCCAGGCCATTTCCCAGGCTGATATCTGTCTGTACCATCTCCCGTTTCAGTTCTCCGATCTCCGAGGCGATCGTGTCAATGAGCTATTCAAAGACAAAAATAGCATGACGTCAGGAAGTGAAGAGGCGGGCCATGTTCCTAAAGGCAGGGAGCTCCTGCCCTCAACAGATGACCCCCCCACCCCGGTTTTAAATCTTGGCTCTGTGAATTTCCTCTAAACAGAGGAAAAAATAAAGGGGAGGGAGCAACTCCGCTAAAAAAGGGGAAGAACTTGGGTTTTGGTATTGGGAAAGAGCTTGGGTTTCAGTATTGTAATATGGAGAAGATTCTGACATCCAGTTTGGTTGCTCAACATGAATATAAACAAATAAATGCTACTCGAACCAGGCCTCCAAATTCATTTTTGTTAAAAGAAATAAAGCAAGGGAGTCTCTGCATTAAATGCTTGCAATCAGAACCCTGCAGGAGTGGTACACATCTGTAATCACATCTGTAATCCCAACATTCAGAAGATGGAGGCAGGAGGACTGTTGTGTGTTTGAGGCCAGCCTAGACTACTATTGAGTTCCAGGCAAGCCAGGTCTACAGAGTGAGATTCTGCCACAGAAGTGTCCAAAAGTACTTTGGTAGAACAGTGGCAAAGCATGTGCCTCTAGTGCACAAGGCCCTAGGTTTAATTCCCAGCGCTATGCATGCTGGGTATGATGGTGCACACAGGCATCCCAGGTCTCAGGAAGTAGGGGCTGAAAGATCAGGAGTGAAACTCCTTCTCAGATATATAGGGGATTCAAAGTTTGCTAGGATACATGAGGTCTTGTATGAGACAAACGGTTTTTAGGCCATGTAAATAAACTCATGCTAAAGATACACCAGCTAGGCCAATAGTGCATGTCTGTCAGTCAGGCACTTAAGAGACAGAAGCAGGAGGTTCAACAGAAGTTCAAGGTCAGCCAAATAGGCAGTTGTGTTGGCATACACCCTTTAGTCTCAGCACCCAGGAGGCAGAGGTGGGATCTCTGTTAGCTGGAGGCCAGCTTGGTCTACACAATGAGTTCTAGAGCAACCCGGGCTACAGAGTAAGACCCTGTTTCAAGAAGCAAAAAGCAGAAACATATTACAAGGCATGGTGGTACACAATCATAATCCTTGCACTCAGAAGGGTATTGTTGTAGAATATCACTTTAACAATGCAAAGATGTGTTATATTTATTTCTGCTGCATTTGTTCAATGGTGTAAAGATGTGTTGCTTTGCCTGCCTAAGGCACCAGACTGGGCTAATAGAAAGCTGAACAGCCAATACAGTAGAGGAGTAGGTGGGGCTGGTGGGCAGATAGAGTAAGTAGGAGAAAGAATCTAGACTTGAAAGGAGAGGAAGAAATGAGGGAGAAGGAAGTAGAGATGCTTGGGGCCAGCCAGGCAGCCAGCAGTCAGCAAAGGTAAACAGCCTCCAGGGAAAACGTAGATAAAAAAAAAAAAATAAAATAAAATAAAAAAACAGGTTAAATTAAATTATAAGAGCTAGTGGGACAAGCATACAATCAGGCCGAGCATTTACTGTTAATAATAAGTCTGTGTCTTGATTTGGGGGCTGGTGGTCCAAGAAAGCCTGCTACAAAGTGTGATGACTCTGAAACCCAGTCTGAGCTACACAATAAGACACTGGTTCAAAAAGAAACATGAGTAAATAATGTGCTACTTACAATTAAGTTTTTATGTGGCTTTAGGGATCAAACTCAGGCTTCTCAGACACTATGCAAATATTCTACCAGAGCTACATCTTCAGAATTGATTTATTGACTGATGGTTCACTGAGTGGAGGCAGGCTCTGCCATGTAGCCCAGGCTGGCCTTGAACTCACTATGTATGGCCTTGAACTTGACACCTTCTTTCTTACTCTCTCGGCTTCTCTTTCTCACGATGTTTTTCTTTTGATATTTTGAGGAAGGATTTTGCTACATAGTTCAGACTGGCCTGAAACTCACTGTGTGTATCAAGGCTGACCCGGAACTCACTCTGTATTCTAAGGCTGACCCAGAACTCACTCTGTACTCTAAGGCTGACCTGGAACTCACTCTGTATACCAAAGCTGACCTAGAACTCAAGGCAACCCTCCTGCCTCAGCTTCCTGAGCACTGGGATTATAGGCCTGTGCTACTACGCCAAGTAGCTAAGCTTTTTAAAGAATGATAAATGCAGAAACCAGTGGGCCACACTTGTACTCCTAGGAACAAGGCAAGAGGGGTGGTGTGGGGGGGTGGGTAAAGGGAAGAGGGGTGGTGTGGGGGTGGGTAAAGGGAAGAGGGGTGCTGTGGGGGGATGGGTAAAGGGAAGAGGGGTGGTGTGGGGTGGGTAAAGGGAAGAGGGGTGGTGTGGGGTGGGTAAAGGCAAGAGGGGTGGTGTGGGGGTGGGTAAAGGCAAGAGGGGTGGTGTGGGGTGGGTAAAGGGAAGAGGGGTGGTGTGGGGTGGGTAAAGGCAAGAGGGGTGGTGTGGGGGTGGGTAAAGGGAAGAGGGGTGGTGTGGGGTGTGGGTAAAGGGAAGAGGGGTGGTGTGGGGTGGGTAAAGGGAAGAGGGGTGGTGGGGGGTGGGTAAAGGGAAGATGGTCATTTGAGCACAGAAGACTGAGACCATACTGGATGACATGAACAGAGCTTATACTCAGATACATAAATGAATGAATTAAAATCTAAAAAAACCCAAGAAGACAGGGTGAAGTGAGAGATCAAGGCTGGGAATGGGTAAGCCCCAGAGCTATGTAAGGAAAAAACATGACCCTTTCTGGCCAGGCTTCGCTATCTTGTCTCTGGCCTACTGTGAAGAGGCTCCATGTCATCCCAAAGGCTGTAAATCACAAGCTCATCCATTCACCTGGGTTTTCCTTTCTTCCACTCTTCTGGGAATTAAGCTTAGGGTCTGTGCACGCCAGGCCAGTGACCCACCTGGGAGCTACAGCCCAGCTCCGCAGCACAAGTTTAGGGTTGCTATTCTGCTTCAGGTGTTTGAAAGTGCAGTTATTTTTCCTATACCTGTGGCTTATATTAACATTCAGTGTCTATTGATAAGCTGTTTGAAAAGTTTGACTTGATTGATTGATTGATTGATTCATTTATTCAGTTTCAAGCCTTTAGAGGTACCCACTTCATGCCAAGCATGAGGTGGAGAATAAGACCAGCAGGTCTCCATTTTCACTGGGCTAGTACTCTGGTGGGACAGACAGACACTAGCACTGAAGGCAAAGACTTTCTGGAATGAAGGGAGATTAGAGGTGCTTAGGGCACAACTAAGGGACATTGCTACCTAGTGTGGGCTATCAGGACAGCTGTTTGCATCGTTAATAAAGCCCTCAATGACATACAAAGACTACAGGAACAGCTCATCGTTCAGAAAGTTCTAGAACCAGAGAAAAGAAGCAGGCAGGTACTAGGTCATGTTTATTGAATATCTCAGTCTTTATGAATTTGAGTTTCCCACAGTAAGAGCCATTGGAAGTTTTCCTTTAAAATTATCTTATGAATATAGGAATTTTGCTTGCATATATGTCTGAACCCCCTAGAATTGGAGCTAGAGACAGTTATGAGCCATTTGTGTGCTGGATATCAAATCTGGGTCCTCTGGAAGAGCAGCAAATGCTCTTAACCATTGAGTGGTATCTCCAGCGCCACCCCCCCCCCATCGGAAGTTTTTCATTGTGGTGATTATGAAGCTTACATTTTATGATCTATCGAGATTATCTTGTTGGGTTTGGGGACGTGGCTGTAGCTCTTGCCTAAGCAACACAAGGTCCAGAGACAGAGACAGACCTACAGCACTGTGCAAAAAAAAAAAAAAAAAAAAAAAAAAATCCTCTCTTTGTGCTATAGATGCTTGTAAATACCCAGGAGACTAGTTATGAGCATCTGCTTGGTCACACAAGAGACTATCTTGGCCCCTTGAAGCAGTGAGAAGAGAAGGAAGAGGATGACCCGGGACACCTTCCCAGAGATGGACATGAGCTGATGGTTGTGTACGGCATTATAGGAGAGAAGAATTAAAAATTATGCTGCTCGGTGCAAGGGTACATGCTTACAATCTGGTACTTGAGGAGAGGCAAGAGAATCAATAATTCAGGACCATTCTTAACTACACAGTGAGTTCAGGGGCCAGCCTGGAATAATGAGATCATCTCGAGCACAAACTGGGGACTGGAGAAGGGCTCAGTAGTTAAGAGCACTTACTACTGCTCCATCTTAGGACCAGGGTTCAGATCCTAGTACCCACACCGGGTGACTCGTGAAAGGCACTAATTATAGCTCTAAGGGATCTAACACCTCTTCCTGGCCTCCACATGTAGGTATCACATACACATGATCACACACCCTCACAACTGTGTGTGTTTAGAAAAGTAGGTGGGTCATGGTGGCACACACTTTGAATCCCAGCACTCAGGAGGTAGAGGCGGTGGATCTTTGGAGTTCAAGGCCAGCCTTGTTTTCATAGTGAGTTCCTAGGCAGCTAGAGCTACTTAGTGAGACCTTGTCACAAAAAAAGCCTTGTTTGGTGATGTTCAAAATTAAACTTCACGTATAATAGAGAGTGAAAGAGGGAGGGAGAACATGAAGGTGGGAAGAATGACATGTTGTGGAGAGAGGAAAGGGCATGCTCAAGATACATTGTACACATGTACGTACGAAGCCATCGAAGAATAAATAAAAGAAAGTGCTGATGTGAATGGAAACAGATGGTGGGATTTAAATCAGAAGAGCAGAGAGAAGGAAGTATAAATACCTCTGCTGAAGCCCGCTATGCTGAGGCTATGATCTAGATAGGAGAGCTAGCCCCTTGGGAAGTAGAGTGCCCATCCAAAGGACAACTTGCTATGGCCTTAGGCAAACCTCACAGAGAAGATTCCCACCTGAGTAACATACAGACAACCATGGCTCCATTAACCTCTCCACTCTTCATCACTCTGTTACCATCACACTTATTTGAACATAAAAATCCCCCAAATCAGGCCGATGAGATGGCTGGAGACCTGAGTTCAATTCCCGGGTTCCTCCAGAAGAAGCAACCGACAGTTCCAGCTAAGCAGTTTCCTTCAGGCATTGCTCTCACCACTCAGTACACTTCTGCCTGCTTCTCTAGGCCTTGCCTCTGCTCTCTTTTTTAGTGAAGCAGAAGATTCTAAAGTGTTACCAAGCTGCTAATCTCTGAGCACATCACTTCTCTGCACAGTAACCTGAAGGCATGAAGGTGGATGAATGCTAGCTAACATTGCTCCTGGCTGGATCCGTGCCAGAGAAGGGTATGTCCCTCGTTCTCCATCCAACCAATACTTAACTTATCCACTTGACAGCACAGAGAAAATTCCTCGAGAATTGGACCTGAGTAGAAGGTTCTGGGTCAGGCCTGCTCTTAGTTTTATGTTCTCATACCCATCAGGTTTCCCTACCAGTAAATGTATCACTGAGAGCTTTTCTGTGCTCTCTGAAGTCCCATGGATTGGGAGTTACTCACACGGTTCTTTGATAAACTTTCACTTACTTGTTTATTTTTAAACCTTAAAAGCTTTCATTCTAATTTCTTACATTTGGCTCTTCCTTAATCCATCCTTTGAGGACACAGAGAACCCATTAACCAGTTGCAGGGACCCATGTTAAAGCTACCAGGAGCTCCTATATAAACCTGGTGCTACTAAGTGAAGTTTATACATCCCCAAACACAAGTTCCAGACTAGGAGTCTGAACATCTCTGCTGAAGCTCCCCCATGCTGAGGCTGTGGTCTAGAGAGGACTGGATGCCCCAGCCTCTGCAAAGCTAGTCTTCGAGTGTGGCTCTTTACCACTCTGGTTACCTAGGAAGCCTGTAGACCCTAGAGAAGGGGGCAGCTCCCTTTCTCTCTCCCCCAAACTCTTCCCAACTTCATGGTCTCTTTCCCTCTTCTACTCTCTAGTATCCATGAGGCTCTGGGTTAAAATTTGAGGGTCAGTTGGGACATGATGCTGTCATGGCACAAAGTTTGTGAGACAATGGTTCTTATCCTTGATGACAAATATCCCAGAATATTTGTCATCACCAGAACAACACACAGTTAACTAAGGTTCAAACCCAACAGACAGTCACAGGAGGGAGGAGGGAAAAGGGAGGGACCCCAAATCTTTTTTTTCTTTTGGGGTTAGATAAAAGGAGAATAATTCTCTTGAAGGTCAAGTAAAAATAAAACAAGAAAGTGCTTAGAGAGCAAGGCTGAACATGCCTGGTGTCACTCAGGAATGTTATCAGAGTCTGAGAAGGGATGTGCGGCTGATAGGGTGAAGGCTGGAAACCTAGGGTGTGGGAAAAGTCAGGCACTTGGCTGCCAGCTTGAGAATTTCTTCTATACCCCGATTCATCAACTTGGCCTTGGAGTCTGGTGGGCTTCAGCATTCTGGGAATCAGCTGTGTGGGAAAAGACTTAATCCAGAACCTGAGAAATCACATGACCCAAACAATTCCCTCCCCAGTCTGATTTGGTTGACCTGGAGTTGCTTTGTGGGTCTGGTGGGCACATCCCACGTTGGGGTTTTCCAAAGCTGACTTTGAAAATGCTGGACCTCTTCCACTTGCAAAAAAAAAGCTTTGCTACTGGATCTATCACCAGGGAATAAAAGGTAGCCCAAGGCAGCCGCCTTTGTTTTTAGAGATGTATTGGTTGCTATTGTTGTTGTTTTGAGACAGCATCTCCTATAGTCTCTGCTAGCCTCAAAGTTGCTATGTAGCCAAGGCTGGCCTTAAACTCCTGATCTTCCTTCTCTGAGTACTAGAATTATAAACATGTGCCACTATGATGAGGTATTTTCTTTGGTTTTCTTTTGTTTTATTTGGGACAAGGTCTCACTTGTATCCCAACCTGGCCTGGAACTATGTAGCCCAGGCTGGCCTCAGACTTGAGGCAATCTTCCTGCCTCAGCCTCCTGAGTGCTGGGATTATAGAAGCTGGTGACAATGCCCATATGGATCATCCTTGAATGTTATTACTCTGTTTTTTCACCCAAAGGAATGAATCATACTAATGTGTGTCATAGATTACTAATGGTATGTTTGAGATTCATCAAATGGAACCTGGTAGGAATCATCTAAATGTGAGGAAATACCACCATTTTGATTTCCTTTGATTATGTCTCTATTTTCAGAAGGGACATGTTCTAGTTTTAGTTGGCTCAAGCTGATGTGGAAGCCATGGCAATTTTCCTGCCTCAGTGTCTCCAGCGCTGGGTCATAGGCATGCTCTATTACTTCCATCTGCATTCTACTTGGCTTTGATAGACACCGGGGTCAACATCAATGCTTTGCTATCCTGAGCAGTGCTGGGCTGAACATCCCAGGTTCTTTTTGTGTAGCATGTTAAAGCACAGACACATGCCAGCCCCCATATATTCAGGCTATCAGTGGTATCATGGTTATTCAGATGCCCCTCCCTTTTACTGCCT